>ML661345.1:698681-721982 GCA_007570785.1 Antilocapra americana
TCTTGTTTCCTGAGGTGAGCTTGTATTGCTATGAACTTTCCCCTTAGCATTGCTTTCACAGTGTCCCATAGGTTTTGGGCTGTTGTGTTTTCATTTTCATTCATTTTTATGCATAACTGAATTTCATTTTTAATTTCTTCTGCAATTTGTTGGTTATTCAGCAGTGTGTTGTTGAGCCTCCATATGTTGGAAGTTTTGAGAGGTTTTCTCCTGTAGTTGATATCTAATCTCACTGCATTGTGGTCAGAAAAGATGCTTGGGATGATTTCAATATTTTTGAATTTATCAAGGTTAGATTTATGGCCCAGGATGTGATCTATCCTGGAGAAGGTCCCGTGTGCACTTGAGAAAAAGGTGAAATTCCTTGTTTTGGGGTGGAATGACCCATAGATATCAATTAGGTCTAGTTGGTCTATTGTTTCATTTAAAGTTTGAATTTCCTTGTTACTTTTCTGTCTAGTTGATCTATCCCTTGGTGTGAGTGGTGTATTAAAGTCTCCTGCTATTATTGTGTTGTTGTTGATTTCCCCTTTCATATTTGTTAGCATTTGCCTTACATATTGTGGAGCTCCTATGTTAGGTGCATAAATATTTATAATTGTTATTTCTTCTTCCTCGATTGATCCTTTGATCATTATGTAATGTCCATCTTTATCTCTTTTCACTGCCTTTATTTTAAAGTCTACTTTATCAGATATGAGTATTGCCACTCCTGCTTTCTTTTGGTCTTTATTTGCATGGAATATCTTTTTCCAGCCTTTAACTTTCAGTCTATATGTGTCCCTAGGTTTGAGGTGGGTCTCTTGTAGACAACATATATAGGGGTCTTGTTTCTGTACCCAATCGGCCAATCTTTGTCTTTTGGTTGGGGCATTCAGCCCGTTTACATTTAAGGTAATTATTGATAAGTATGATCCCGCTGCCATTTATTTTATTGTTTTGGGCTCCAGATTATCTATCCCATCGGTGTTTCCTATCTAGGAAAGATCCTTTAGCATTCGTTGGAGGGCTGGTTTGGTGTTGCTGAATTCTCTCAGTTTCTGCTTGTCTGAGAAAATTTTGAATTCTCCTTCAAATTTGAATGAGATCCTTGCTGGGTACAGTAGTCGGGGTTGTAGATTGTTTTCTTCCATGACTTTAAGTATGTTTTGCCATTCCCTTCTGGCCTGAAGCGTTTCTGTTGAGAGATCAGCTGTTATCCTTATGGGATTCCCCTTGTGAGTTATCTTTTGCTTCTCCCTTTCTGCTTTTAATATTTGGTCTTTGTATTTGATATTTGCCAATTTGATTAATATGTGTCTTGGGGTGTTCCGCTTGGGGTTCATTCTATTTGGGATTCTCTGTGTTTCTTGGACCTGAGTGGCTATTTGCTTCCCCAATTTAGGGAAGTTTTCTACAATTATGTCTTCAAGAATTTTCTGATGGTCTTTCTTTTTGTCTTCTTCTTCTGGGACTCCTATGATTCGAATATTGGTGCGTTTAATATTGTCCCAGAGGTCTCTAAGGTTGTCTTCATTTCTTTTAATTCTTTTTTCATTTATCCTTTCTGTTTCATTTATTTCTGCCATTCTGTCTTCTACCTCACTTATTCTGTCTTCTATCTCTGTTATTCTACTGTTGGTTCCCTCCAGGGTGTTTTTGATCTCATTTATTGCATTATTCATTGTATTTTGTCTCTTTTTCATTTCTTCTAAGTCCTTGTTAAAGCTTACCTGCATCTTCTCAATCCTTGCCTGCAGGTTATTGAGCTGCAACTCCAACGTATTTTCCAGGTTTTGGATCATTTTCACTATCATTATTCGGAATTCTTTGTCAGGTAGACTTCCTATCTCTTCATCTTTTGTTTGGTCTAGGGGGTATTTATCCTGTTCCTTTACTTGCTGGGTATTTCTCTGCCTTTTCATCTTGTTTATCTTGCTGTGTTGTCCCTTTATTGTGGGGATTCCTCTCTATGGGAGGGGTTGGATGCGTGGTTTGTCGA
The DNA here is from genome assembly GCA_007570785.1 of Antilocapra americana. Lineage (NCBI taxonomy): Eukaryota > Metazoa > Chordata > Mammalia > Artiodactyla > Antilocapridae > Antilocapra > Antilocapra americana. The sequence continues at coordinate 700,663 of ML661345.1, forward strand.
AGTTTCCTGGGTGGAAAGGCTTGTGTGGTTTTCTGGTGGGTGAGTCTAGGTTTCCTCACTCCTCACGTCGGCACTGGGTCTCCTCTCCAGATGCCCGATGTCCTCTGCCAGCATTCAGTTCCTGTTTTTTGGAGTTTGCTCGGCCTTTAAAAGTTCTTTTGGTGTATTTATTGGGGACAGAGTGTTCTCCCCGTCCTATTCCTCCGCCATCTTAGTTTCGCCCCCCCAATGTTTTTCTTGTTTCTTGAGGTACAATTGTATTATTATAAACTTCCCTTTAGAACTACTTTTGCTGCATCCCATAGGTTTTGATTTGTCATATTTGCATTGTCATTTGTTTCTAGAAATGTTTTGATTTCCCTTTTGATTTATTCAGTAACCTGCTGGTTTTTTAGAAACATGTTGTTTAATCTCTATATGTTTGTGTTTCTTACAGTTTTTTTCTTAGCATTGATATCTAGTCTCATAGTGTTGTGGTCAGAGAAGATGCTTGATACTATTTCAGTTTTCTTAAATTTACTGAGGTTTGATTTCTTTGATTTAAAACTGACAGATTTACTTGGTTTTGTGACCCAAAATGTGGTATATCTTGGAGAGTGTTCCATGTGCACTTGAGAAGAAGGTGCGTTTGGATGGAATGTCCTGAAAGTATCAATGAGATCTACCTCATCTGATGTATCATTTAAGACTTGTGTTTCCCTATTAATTATCAGTTTTAATGATCTGTCCATTGGTGTGAGTGGAGTGTTACAGTCTTTTTCTATTATTGTGTTACTGTCAGTTTCTCCTTTTATGTCTGTTACTGTTTGTCTTATTAATTGAGGTGCTCCTATGTTGGGTGCATAGATATTTACAATCGTTACGTCTTTCTCTTGGATTGATCCCTTAATCATTATGCAGTGTCCTTCCTTACTCTTGCAATATTCTTTATTTTAAGGTCTATTTTGTCTGATATGAGGATTACTACTCCAGCTTTCTTTTGCTTCTGTTTTTATGGAATATACTTTTCCATCCTTTCACTTTCAGTCTATATGTGTCTTTAGGTCTTAAGTGGGTTTCTTGTAGACCGCATATATATGTGTCTTGTTTTTATATCCATTCAGCCAGTCTCTGTCTTTTGGTTGGAGCATTTAATCCATTTATATATAAAGTAATTATTGATACATATGTTTCCATTGCTATTTTCTTAATTGTTTGGGGTTGATTTTGTAGGTATTTTTTTCTTCTCTTATATTTCTTGGCTATATAAGTTCCTTCAACATTTGTGGTAAGGCTGGTTTGGTGTTCCTGGATTCTCTTACTTTTGCTTGTCTGAAAATCTTTTTATTTCTCCATCAATTTTGAATGAGTTTATTGCTGGTTACAGTAATCTTGTTTGTAGATTTTTCCCTTTGAGTACTTTAAATATATCCTGCCATTCCCTTCTTCCCTGCAAAATTTCTGCTGAAAGATCAGCTGTTAAATGTATGGGATTTCCCTTGCACGCTACTTGTTGCTTTTCCCTTGCTGCTTTTAATATTCTTTTTTGTATGTGTTTAGTCTCTGTTAGGTTGATTAGTATGTGTCTTAGTGTGCTTCTCCTCTGATTTATCCTGTATGGGACTCTGTGCCTTTTGGACTTGATTGACTATTTCCTTTTCCATGCTGGAGAAATTTTCAACTATAATCTCTTCAAAAATTTTCTCATACCATTTTTATTTTCTCTTCTTCTTCTGGGACCCCTATAATTTGCATATTGGTGCATTTGATATTGTCTCAAAGGTCTCTGAGGTTATCTCAAGTTCTTTTCGTTCTTCTTACTTTATTCTGCTCTTCAGAATCTATTTCCTCAATTTATCTTTCAGCTCACTGTTTCATTCTTCTGCTTCTCATATGCTGCTATTGATTCCTTCTAGAGTATTTTTAATTTCAGTAATTGTGTTGTTTACCTCTGTGTGTTTATTCTTTAATTCTTCTAGGTCTTTGTTAATTGATTCTTGCATTTTCTCCATTTTATTTTCAAGGTTTCCAATCATGTTTACTATCATTATTCTGAATTCTTTTTCAGGTAGTTTGCCTATTTCCTTTTCATTTATTTTTACTTCTGTGTTTCTAGTTTGTTCCTTCATTTGTGTAGTATTTCTCTGCCTTTTTTTTTTTTTTTTTTTTTTTTTACTTATTGTATTTGAGGTCTCCCTTTCCCAGGCTTCAAGACTGAATTCTTTCTTCCTTTTGGTTTTTGCTCTCCTAAGATTGGTCCAGTGGTTTGTGTAAGCTTCATAAAGGTTGAGTTTTATGCTGACTTTTTTTGTTTGTTTGTTTGTTTTTCCTCTGATTGGCAAGGCTAAGTGAGGTGGTAATCCTGTCTGCTGATGATTGGATATATATTTTAGTTTTGTTTGTTATTTAGATTAGAAGTCTACATGGTGCTACTGGTGGTTGGGTCTTGTGTTCTGTATTCAAGAGATTTCCTTTATGTGAGTTCTCAGTATTTGACACTCCCTAGGGTTACTTCTCTGGTAGTCTAGAGTGTTGGAGTCAGTACTCTTACTCCAAAGGCTCAGGGCTTTATGTCTAAATTCTCAGTTTATGTGGAGTCAAATTCCCTGAATATATCCTGAAGCATCTGAGAATTCTTCAGCAGCCATACTGTTTCTTCCAGGAACTTGAAGCTGAGCATCTAAGGATCCAGGAGCCCAGTCCAGATGTTAGTCTGCAGCAGCTCAGAGGGATGCATTTAATCTCTCATTACAGAATGCCTGCCGTGGAGTGTAGCCAGCATTCCCCAGTGCACCTAACTACCACTACACCCCCAGAGCCACCCCAATCACTGCCACTGCTGGCTCCAGGCACAGAGCAAGTATTTTTAATTTTGAAAACAATTTTAGACATTGTACTAAGATTTGTTTGTTTTGGTATCGTTTACCCTTTTCTCTGTTTCTGGCTTTCTTATTAAAATGCTGTTGACATCATGTTTCCATATTCTTTAAATTTTCTCTCCTTTACAACTTTTTATTGTGTCCTAATATCTCGAAGTAAATATTTAATATACCTGTCAAGATTCAAGCATTTACTAGTGGCCTAATACTATCTCTGTCTCATTAAAGTTTATTTTGTTTCATTAATTATAGACTGATAATAATTGCAATAAAAAGTGAGAAGAGCATTTTAACTTATATTGCCTTACAGATATGAGAAAAATGTTGAAATATTAAAAATTTAAGTTTCAGAATGCTATATAAAGATTGATATGAGATTTTCAAAATTAAATTACATTTCATGAAAATAAAATTTTATGAAGAAAATAAAACAGAAATACGGGTTCAAGTAGAAGTGTCATTTGTCGTGTGTTTAGTCACTCAGTCATGTTCAATTCTTTGTGACCCTTTGGACTGTAGTCCACCAAGCTATTCTGTCCATAGGATTTTTCAGGCAAGAATACTGGAGTGGGTTGCCATTTCCTGCCCCAGGGGATCTTCCCAATCCAGGGATTGAACCTTTGTCTCTTGAGTCTCCTGAACTGCAGACAGATTATTTACTCACCCAGTCAACAGGGAAGCCCAGTTAGAAGAAATGATGTGGATTACTATTGATGACTGAAGAGCATAATTTTAATAAAAGATGCAAGATATCAAAGTATTATTATAATATTTAGATAACATTTAATACATTTAGAAGACAAGTGAAAATTTTTTTATTTCAAATGAGAATATGCTTGGAATTACATCTTTTGTAGCTAAACTTATGATGATAATTCTAGATGTAAATTTAGTGTGGAAATATAAAAATGCATTTTTTTTTTTTTTAGAATTTTAAAATAATTATTGATTTATTTGGTGGCACTGTGTCTTCATTGCTGCCTTCAGGCTTTCTCTAGATGTAGCAATTGGAGCCTTACTCTCTAGCTGCAGTGCATGATTTTCTCTTGTTGCAGAGTACAGGCTCTAGGCACACAGGCTTCTATTGCTGTAGCATGTGGGCTCAGAAGTTGCAGCTCAAAGGCTCTTGAGTACAGGCTCAGTACTAGTGGCCCACGAGGTTAGTTTCTCCACAAATGTGGAATCCTTCTGGACCAGGGATCAAACCTGTGTCCCCTGCATTGGCAGGTGGATTCTTATCCTCTGTACCACCAGGGAAGTCCTTAGCTTGTTTTTGGTTTTTTATTTTAATATGCGATTGTAGCAAGCAGATAATACATGATACAGTGTTAGATTCCTAACCATTGCAATGAAACAAAACATTTAAGAATTGGAAAGGAAGAAATATAAAAGTCATATTTCACAGATGATATAATTGTATAAATAGAAAACAAGCAAACAAAAAAACTTATTGGCTGAATTATGAGTCTTAATAAATGAGTTTAACAAACTTGTGGAGTTAAAGGTCAACATACACAAAGTAGCTTATATACCCGGAAAATCAAATTTAAAATAATGTCGTTTGCTATAACATCACAAAATCAAACACCTAGGAATAATTTAACAGCAGATTTACAAGACCTCTAAGCATAAATCTTTTAAATACTATTGAGATAATTTTTTTTCTCTAATAATCTTGAAAGCCAGGCATCTTTGTTTTTTTGTTTTTTTCTGATTTTATTTATTTTTTTAATTTTCTTTACATTATCATGTTGGTTTTGCCATACATTGACATGAATCTGCCATGGGTATTCATATGTTCCCCTCCCAGAACCCCCTTCCCACCTCCTTCCCGATTCCCTCTCTCTGGGTCATCCCAGTGCACCAGCCCTGAGCATCAAACCTGGGCTGATGATTGATTTCACTAAGCATAAATCTCTAAAATACTATTGAGATAATTTTTTAAAGTGTTAAGTTAGTGGAGGGATATACCATGTTTACATTTGGAGTACTCAGTATTATAAATATGTCATTTTCCTCACAAATATATATATATATATATATATATATATATATATATATATATATATGCTTATGATAAAGATGGCAGTGTGGATCAGTGTGGAAAGGACAATTTTGTCAATAAGTAATTCTGGGTCAACAGGATATCTAGACTGAAGAGAATGACTCACAAAACATAAAGATTCATCTAAGTGCTGCCATGCTCAGGGCTGAGTCCGGGTCCTCTTCTCTTCCTAATGTGCACACAATCTCTCCCCAGTCTCTCTTCCAGTACATGACTTTAAATGCTATCTGAATGCCAGCTGTTCCATTCAGACATCTCTCCAGATTCTAAGCTCTCTCCTGAAATATCTAGCTGCAATTGACAGTTCTGTTGCAAAGACTATTATGTGCTTGGTTTTCCTCATGTATCCTCCCACAACTTTCCCAACACCCACCAAACCTCTTTCTCTTCCATTTTTCCAAATTTTAATCAATAGCACCAAACCCCATGAATTTCCTAGGACTCAGCCTTTCTTTTGCTCTCACCTCTCAGGTTCAATCTATGTATCCCAGAAGCATGAGGCACAATTTTGTGTACTTCTTTGCATCCAAATTCCTGCCATGCTGGAGTTCTCATCTTTTATGCTTCAGCTGACCTCATCATTTTTACTTATGCTCACTATGGTCTGTACTTAAAAAATTATATTTTAAATTATTTTCTTCTCTTTTTAAATTTCTCTTATAACATCCATGACAGTAAGATATAATTCAAATTAGTTATCAGGGCTTATGAACTGCTGCACTTCTTCACCTATGACTACCCCTCCTGCTGCACCATTCTCCTCTCCTCTTACTAAGCTCCAGTCACACTGGCTTCTTTCTTTTCTTGGAACAAATAATGTCATTGCTTACTTATGGACTCAGCACTGCTCTGATAGATTTTGTATTGCTGGGTTAGATCTCAAATGTAAAGAAAGTAAAAGGTACTGTTGTTGTTGTTGCTCTGTTGCTAAGTTGTGTCCAACTCTTTGAGACCCTATGAACTGTAGCACTCCAGGCTTCCCTGTCCTTCACTATCTCCCAGATTTTGCTCACGTTCATGTTCATTGAGCCAGTGGTGCTAGTATATAAAACTAATAGAGACCAATCATCAATCATACCCATCATATATTTTCATTATAGTCCTTATATATCTGTAAGATAATTTATTTGTTTGGTTCAGTGGTTCTCAAACGGTAGCCCATGCCACCACTGTGACCCAGTAAGCCATTTAAAGAGGTAAAACATATTTTTTATAATAATACTAAGACATTATTGCAAATGCAAATGTGTTATATTTGTATTGATGGTGCGAAAGCAGCTATAGGTAAAACTACTGATGACTTGGCATAAATTAAGACAGTGGGGACAAATTGTATGATTGAATTCTTCGTTGTCACATACTTGCAGCAAGGAAAAAAAGAAAAAAGAAAGAAAGCCAGTTTCACTCAAAATGTCTCTTGATGAAGCAGAAAAAAATTCATATATTGAAACCCTAGCCCCCAAGATGATAGTATTAAGAGATGGGAACTTTGGGAGGGTTAGAGGTCTCTGAAAGAGACCCAGAGAGCTAACTTATCTCTTCTATCTGTAAGAACAGACCAGGAATATGCATCTACAAACCAAGAAGTCTAACACAATTCAGAGAGAAATCTGTCATCACCTTGATCCTGTTTGTTGTTTACAGGACTTTTGTTATAGTAGCTGGATGAACTAAGATAGTAGCTGACCAGAGGATTATGGAGTTCTTGAGGAAAAGCCTCTGTTAATTTATCTGAGTTGTGAACTTCATGTTTTCATATTGAACCATCTTTATTTAAAAAGAAATGACATAAGACAATAGTTTCTTGAACATGAACATAGCCTGTCACACAACTGACTGTATTTTGTTGCCAATAATAAGATTAAAGCTTTAAGGTAAAATAATAGAATTTTAGAACGCTATCTTTGTTGCCATTGATAGTCTCCCAATACTTAAAGTTTTTTCAAGTGTATGTAGGGTGATATTAACAAAAGTGAAAAAAATACGTATGGGAGAAAAAGAGAGGGCAATGTGCCAACATTTGGAAGACCTGCGTAAAACCATGAATGATTTTTATGAATGATCCATGCACTATTTTGCAGAATCATGAATGTGTAAAATATTCATGCAAAGAGCTAGATAGATAAAGGATGTTAGTCTATGGCTATTTCACTAACATGATTTCAGACTCCACATTGTGATCAGTCTTTATGAAGCTCCCTTTTGTAGAGTTTTAGTGAAATATCAAAAAAAGAATATCCATAAAGCAGCCTTGTTTTATTCCCCCCCCCCCAAGGTAGATTTTCTTAATGTGCTTCATCCAAAACAACATATTCTCAATGTTTACTGCAGATGTAGACATGAGAATCTAGCTATGTTCCATCAAAACAAATGTTCCAGACATTTGTAAAATTGTAAAACAATTTTTGTTTTAATTTACAATTTGTAAAATTGTAAAACAACTTTCCTCATTTATTTAATCTTGAATAACAGTTATTTTTCACCAGAAAATACCTTTTCTAAGTTAACATGCAATAGTTTTAGTACTGTTATTTATCAGTAAAGTATTCAAAATCACTTTAGTGTCAATTTTGAATATAGTGAATATCACTGAATGTAATTGATATAAACAAAAACTTTGGGTCTCTGAATTTTTAAGATTATATGTGGGTCCTCAGACAAAAAGAGAGCACTACTCATGTGACTATTTGTTTTCTGTCTTGCTCTGTCTTTTTGCACTAGAATGTGAAGATCATAAGAATGGAGGGCCGACTTTGCCTCCATTTCTGTTCCCATTGCCTGGACCAGTGCTTGGCAGATGTCACCGGAAACATGTTCTCTGCTTTCATGCTTGCAAATCAGGTTTCACTGTCCCATATCCTGTTAAGTGCTTGCCCATAGGCCCAGGGGTTTGTCTCCACCTGTTAGTTCTGCCATTTTCCTGTGCCAAGTTCAAGCTCCCCAGATATTCGCTCTGTCCTCTCTGGGTTGCTAGTTTCTACAGACTTTACCAGAACCAGGAGAGATGAGAAGATGGTATTTTAGCATTCTAAAAATATTATTTCTTAACTTATTTAGGAAACTTATTTAGTGAAATCCATACTACATTGGAATACTTTAAATTACTCTGCAGTTAAGTCTTGTGTCTTGGCAGAATTTTTTAAAGTTAAATAGATCTGCCACTTTATTTGTTCAATTATTTTGGAGACCATATTCTATTTTCTACTATCGTAGATTGTGAATTTGTAAACATTGCTGTTTTAAGGACTGACACTTTCCCTCAGCCAAAATTGCACTTCAGAAATGGTACTGGCTATCTTCATGTACTGCTTTTGAAAAGTACATTGCAGAAGTGTTATAAGAACTATTAATTGTTTACAATTTGATTTGAGATCTCCAGGTAGAAAACGTGAAATGTAATTTCCAAGTTGTTATGTTTACCTTTATGGCTTAATGAGATATATTAGCCAAACAAACCCAAAGGGGACATAGCCTGGGGACATGATTCTAGTACTTCATGCAGGAGGCAGCCAAGCAATTCTCGTTAATGTTAATGGCAGTCAAACCCATTGTAAACCTTAAGGCAATGATCACAACACATTGCCTGTTGCTGTTACAAGTAAACATCATCTATGAGAGAATAGTTTTGCACATGCATTTCAAAAACTGTTTCACTATATTATTCATATGAGTATAAACCAGTAATGAAAGTGTGTCTAGGCACAAATGAAACATACTCCATTTTAGTTAGTAGTGCTTTAAAAACTGTAGCTCTTTTCAATTTTCAAGTAGAAATAATCACCACAAAAGTAGTAACTTGTTTTCTGCTAGAGAGACTAACTAGATTCAAAATCCATTTTTTTCCATTACATTTGAAATACAAATATTTCCTCCTATGTACTCAGAACTGAAATTGACAGTAGGAATAAGTTACTGAGTTCATGAGTCATATTTTCTATCTTTTCAAGTTTCATAAGAAATCAGTAATGAACAAGACTACACAAAGAGCTATGTGCATCAAAGGTTATGTGGTCCTGGGCTTTGGTTAAGCATGTCATGAGCTTGAAAGTCGTTACTCCATCCTAATAACAGGTGAAAAACTAGGTGAGCTGAAAATAAAGAGCTCTTTTAAAATACAGAGAAGTGAGGTCCCAGGACAAAGTGCAGTCCCCTAGTCCCCTAAATTAGAGATAGACAGGAATACATAAAAAAATCACAACTTACAGAAGCAGAAATCCATGAGTAGAAACATCCACAGAATACAGTACCAAGTATCCATATCTAGTTTTCAACAAAAATTTACAAGGCACACTGAAAGACAAAAAAGTACAGTTTGAAGAGTCAGAGCAAACCTCAAAACCAGCCAGACTCAGATATAGAAGGAATGCTATAACTATAAGACTGATAATATTAAGCAACTGTTATCACTATGATAAAGGTTCTTATGGATTAAGTAGACTTCATGCAAAAATGTTTGCTTAAATTGGTAAGCAGATATGGAAATCCTAAAAAAAAGATCCATTTAGAAATGCTAGATATGAAAATCACTGTAACAGAGTTGAAGAATGTTTTTGATGGGCCCATAATTAGACTGGATGTGGCTGAGGAAAAAATTTTTGAGGTAGAGGATATGTCAATATCCTCTAAAATTTGAAAAGTTAAGAGGGAAAAATATTGAAAAACAATAGAATATCCAAAAACTGTGCAGCAACTAAAAAAGTTGTAGCATAAGTATAATGGGAAGATAGGAGGAGAAAAAGTGAGAGGAAAAGAAAACATATTTAAAACAGTAGTGACTTAGAATTTCCCAAATTAGTATCAGACATCAGACCATGAATTCATAAAGATCAGAGAGCACAAGAACAGGGTAACATCAAAAAGTCTACTCAAATTGCAGAAATTCCAAGATACAGAAGAAGTCCTGAAAGAAGACAGAGGAAAAAATATCTTACTATGGGAGACCAAAGATAAGAATTACATCTGACTTCTCCTCAGAAACTATACAAGCCAAAAATGAGTAGAGTGAAATTTAAAAACTTTGGAGAAAAAAGACCAGAAACCTAGTCCTGTGCCCTGCAAATATATCCTTCAAAACTGGAGAAAACTTACTTTCTCAGAAAAATGAAAATCGAGAAAATGTGTTAGTAGTAGACCTGGCTTACAAGAAATGTTAGAAGTTCTTCAAAGGAAAGGATAATGATATAGTTCAGAAACTTGGATCCATATAAAGGAACAGAGTCAGAAAATAGGTTATGGTAAAATAGAATAAATTATATTTTTTATTTCTAATTGATATAAAAAATAATGGATTACTCAAAATAATTCAGCACCATTGTATTCAATGATCACAATTTATTATAAGTAAAATGAGTAATATCAGAAATACATGGGACAGGAGGAAGGACCTAGAAATATTTCATTATTATAGAAAATGTGAAGGGTGTAATAAAAGAGTAAAATAGGAAGTAATAATTTAAATTTGGTGGTTGAGGAAGGCCTCATATATAGGATAGACTGCCTGTCAAAAATCAAGATAGGAAACACAAATACTGTATTGTTCTGGGAGAAATGGTGGCTGTTGGTCTAGATAGCTAGAAATGAAATGGTAAATATGAGTAATATTACACACACACAAACACACACACACACATATATATATATATATATATATATATATATATATACACACTTGATAGAAAATCACCAAAACTTCTATTTATAAGATTAGACATTTATAGCTATTTTAATCTGCCTATAAAATTGGCATAAAAGAATCACATAACAAAGATCAAATTTGAGAATCCCAGGATATCCAAGTCTTATCACAAAGAATATTTTTTTCTATGGCAAAATTACTAAGACTTGGTTTGGTGGTAATTTCATGAGTAAAGATTCTAACTGGAGCCACCTGTACTTTTATCAAGAATATCTCTTTTCTGCTCTATTTCAAGTCTCTCCCATTTTCTTCAACAAAGATACAGCTTATTTTCTGCCAAAGGTTCAATCATTCTGAAGGCTTGAAGCCCTAGGGTTATCTATGAACCTCCTTCATTTATTATCTCCCAAATTTGACTATACATGTTTGTCTTTACAGTTAGCTATTATCACATTTCTTCAGTGTATTTGCAATGATACAGTATCAAGCTTATATCCACCCTGCATTAGACACTCTAGCAAGTGTTTCCTGATGCACTTGTGCAAAGCACCTTGGGAAATTTTACTGAACAAGGGCTAGTGCTCCATGAATTTGGAAAATATTATTCCCTTACCTGTGGTTTCCATTGATTTATTGATAAGCCTGTTGGTTTAATTGCCACTCTCTTGTAGGAAATCTCTCTGTTCTCTTGACTGTTTCATATGCTTTTTTTTTTCTTTTTTTCGTCTTTCCTGTTTTATAACTTTACTCCATTTTTTTCTAAATGTCAAATTTGAGTTTAATTAGTATTCCTGAGTCTAAGTGATTCTGTCCATTAATTATAGGAAATTCTCTTCTATTATCTCTGAGAATATTATCCTATCCTACAGACTGTCTCACTATTTCTTTTGAATCTGATCAGAAATATGTTTGAACTCTTCATTTTCTCACTTATATCTTTTAACTTCTAGTTTATATTTCCACTTTGTCTTCAGGCTGCTGTCTAAGTAATTCCTTCAAATATATCTTCCAATTCAGTAATGCTCTCTCCAAGCTTGTCTTACATGTTATTTCTTCATTTATTGTATTTCTAGACTTTTTGTTAGGCTCAATTCCCAATTCACCTTTTCAACTTAGTCAAAGTCTCTTTTCTTTTTAAAGCTATGTGAAGGCATCTTGTGATCTGTAATTGGTCATTTAAAGATCATAGAAAAAATAATGCTGAAATGTATTGATTCTTCTGTCTCACTCATGGTGCTTTCTTTCCTTCTGTGTTAATTTCAGATTCTAAGATTATATCTCTTTAATTCTATCAGTATAAATCCTTTAGGGTCTAGATTTGAAATTCTTTCTCTTTAAGGTGAACCCAGGTTGGTTTTTTGTCCACAGTGTGTTAATTCTACTTCCCAGACAAGGGTAGTTTACAGTTTAGAATTTATAAAGATGCTAGGTTTTGTTTGCTTCCTTGTTTGCTTGTTTTCTTCTACAGTCTACATGCAGAGTGTAGGAACTCCTTTGTCTGCCAGTGCCTCAAAATTTTCCTCCTTAGCACACATTTGCTTCAATACATTTAAAATTTTTAAAATTTGTGGGTTTTTGTCAATTTTGGCTTCAAAAGGTTTCCTTAATTACTATACAATTAAAATTATGTATTACAATATTTTATCTGGGATTTTTAAGTATTCTTAATTGGAATAATTTACCCATATACCTTACCTACTACATTTTTGGAATTTATATTATAAACTGTAATCATGTTTAAAGACTTCTTGAGAGTTTATTCTTTGCAAAATTCTCTGGTCTTTTCTTACTGACTTTTGGAGTTAGTAGTAGTTTGCATATTATAGTGCTAACATAGGACAGTATTAATAAACTAATTAATAAGGATAAAAATAAACTAATAAAATAACATAATAATAATATAAATAAATTAATAAAGGATTGTTTTAATATAGGATAGTATCAATAAAGAATCCAAGGAGGAAGAACATAATACCTAAAGTTATATCCATATCCAGAATAGCTAAACAAAATGATAAGGCAAGGTAAAATTCTGAAAAGGTGCATGAGGCTTTACTTTATTTGAAAGGAATTGGTTTCTAATTGTAGATTTTTAATAAATTTTAGGTTTGTATTCAAGTAAAAATGTTGTGCTAGGGCCAAATTACCCTTTTGATGATAACAGGTAGGTAGAAACATAGTCCTAATGCTGATCCTGACAGAAGGAAACATATACAGGCATTTTCAGAATTTTAATGTTTGATCCTGAGATCTGAAAGAAAAAGAATGTTAAGAGCATGCATATATGGAAAGAATGAAGAAAAACAACTACCACAAGTAAAATGTCATAATTTTTATTACTTTCTATTTCATGCTTCATTCATTTTCACTCAAATACAAGCAAAAAAGGGGAAAATACTTACTGTGTTTTTTAATACAAAGTGGAAAGGTCCATATTCTCATGGAACTTGAATTCTATAGAGTAGAGAGAGGAAACAGACAATAACATAGGTACACAGGTTGGAAGGCAGATGACAGTTTCACTGTTAAATATCAATATTACAAAGAAAGTAAAGTAGGGAGCCAAGGTTGATGATAAATGAACACTGTCAAATAGCTCAATCTGAGAGAGAACTTATGAAGGGAAACATTTGAGGATGAAACATTTATGAAGAGTGGACATAAAGATCCAAAGGTAGCAACAGGCTTGGGGTGCTCAGAGAGTGATGAAAATGGGACAATGTGCAGAGATGAGGAACATCTGGGGACTGTTACAATAATGGTTCTACTTTTTCCCAAAATATTGTAGGATTCCTAACCCAATCATTGGGGCTTCTTGTGGCTACATTACTTCCAAGATCTATTAGAGATGACATTTGACATGTCTCTAATTGTTTTGTGGTTTCAATTATAATTAGGGAGAAAGGTGTGGGTGAAATGTGGTGGTTTGAATATATATATTTATCCATGATTTTTCATAGAGCACAATTGGCAATTTAGAAAAATCAATACCAAATAAAAAGGCAAAAACATGAAGGTCAGAGAGCAATAAGAAAAGATATGTCAGGCAAAATCTTGTAATCTATAGAGTGAATAAGTGAGTGAAAAATAAATCATAATAAAACATTCTGAACCCACCTTATGTTTGAGGGTGTCTGTGTGTTCAGTTGCTCAGTCATGTCTGATTCCGTGATTTCATGGATTGTAGTCTATCAGGTTACTCTTTCCATGAGATTATCCTGGCAAGAATATAGGAGTGGGTTTCTATTCCCTCGTCCCGTGGATCTTCCTGGCCCAGTGATCGAACCCATGTCTCCTTCAGTTCCTGCATTGCCAGACAGACTCTGTACCACTGAGCCATCTAGGAAGCCCATGTCTGAGTGTGAGGAGAGTAAAATATAGGTGGTCCACACTGGAGAGCTCTAGAAACTAGGGAATTGGCAGAGGAGGGTACCTTTGCATGTGGGAGTGAAAAAGCAGAAAGGGCAGGGGCCAGTCCCAAGGCCTTGGGCAGACTTGACTCAGAGCAAAGACAGTGAGACCAGTATTCCTCTTCCTCTACTTGACAGTCAGCTTATGAGCTGCTCAGCCCCAAAGCGAGGCTTCCAGATACACTGAGATAAGGCTATGCCTCGGTTTGGCCTTGGAGGAAGGGCTGTTCCTAAGCTCTTTCCACATGAAAATTTACAGTTAGCCTTGTTAAATTCTCTCAATGTACAGAATAGTCCAGTTGCACCAGGCGTGAAAGCCACAGGCCAAAGCAAGGAAACTCATAGGCAATGAAACATAACAGGAAGCAGAAAAATAGGGGACAATGGATGCGTGTCTCTGAATTCTGAGAAAAAAAGGTATTTCAAACTGGCATTTATGGGCAGGCAGTGGGGTGGGATGGGAGGAGGGCTCAGTCTTTCAGTCATGTCTGACACTACACTTTGCAACCCTGTGGACTGTAGTCTGACAAGCCCCTCTCTCCTTAAGATTCTCCAGGCAATAATACTGGAGTGGATTGCCCTTTCCTTCTCCAGGGGGTCTTCTCCACTCAGGGATTGAACCACATCTCCTGCATTGACAGGCAGATTCTTTACCACTGTGCTACCTGGAAAGCCCATTCATGGACAGACTGTAGATCAAATGTGAAATTAGCATAAGGACATATTTAGCAATACAAAATCTCAAAGTATTTACATATAATATTCTCCTTCTCTATAATTCCTTAAAGTTTGATTTCAGAGTCATGGATCACAGTGATTCGAAACTGGGGAGAGGCAGTGGGAACTCAGGGTGCATTGAAGTATAACTTTTAACAACTCTGAATCAGAAATAGGGAACAACCAACCAAACTTGGCCTGAAGGATGGAGAGCAAAAGTGTGTTGGGGAAAAATTGAAATATGTATATACACACACACACACACACACACACACACACACACACACATATATATGTGCATGTGCTGTACTTAGTCACTCAGTGGTGTCCAAATCTTTGCAACCCCATGGACTGTAGCCCACCAAGCTCCTCTGCCCATGGGATTCTTCAGGCAAGAATACTGAAGTGGGTTGCCATTTCCTCCTCCTGGGATCTTTCTGACCCAGGGATCAAACCCAGGTCTCCTGCAGTACAGGCAGATTCTTTACCACTGTGCTACCAGGGAAGCCTAGGTAGAATTATAATTTCCACATGCGGAGGAAAAGATTTTGCTTCTAATGTAAAGTTGGGGAACAAACTGGTAAAGGGAGCATTCAGAGGACAAAAATAAAGTTAAATGGCATACATTTAATGAATGAAACACACACACATACACACATTTGGAAAAGACCACATCCCACTGGACCATTACATTATGGCTGACGGGAGAGCTAGCATCTAGATTCAGCAGTCTTGCTCTTGACTTCTGACCCTAGTGTACTGACAAGGAAATTTAGGACTTCTCTTTGAACCGTCTGAATTTTAGTTTTATATTCTATAAGAGGTGATTTTAACACCTGTCTTAAACGAATGCTGTGAAGATTAATTTAGCAGAGCTATATTCAGTATTTAGGAACTTGGAAAACAGAAAATATGTTTGATGAAATGAGTTATATGGAAAGTGGATCAATAACTGATGGAAAGGTCATTCCCTCAAAAGAGCAATCTCATTTAGAAGCTGCAGATTTCCCCAAGAATGGTTCAGTTGGCTGTTAACCTTTAGAAAAGATAATTAAGTAAATTACTAGTAGAATGTGTTCTAGGTAGCTTCAGTCATGTCTGACTCTTTGTGACCCTATGGACCATAACCTGCCAGGCTCCTCTATCCATGGGATTCTCTAGGCAAGAATACTGGAGTGGGTTGTCATGTCTTCCTCCAGGGGATCTTCCCTACCCAGGAACTGAACCCACACTTCTGACATCTCCTGCTTTGGCAGGTGGGTTCTTTACTACTAGTACCATCCAGAGTAGAATGTAATTAAATTGGGAATTACTCATCTGAATACTGAGGAAAAATCAAGTTGTACTTGCAATTGGCCTCTGAAGTGAGGTAGGGGGACAGCCTTGTGGGATTAATGGCTAAGCACCCTAATTAGACTGTGGGGTCTGATGCTGCAGATGGGCAGTGTCAGAGTGAGTTGAATAGTAGGAGCCCCAGTTGGTATCAGAGAATACCTTGGTAAGATGGGGAGTTAGGGAGAGGCTGCAATCTGGGACAGAATTGTACATACTCTTTTGTATATTTAATATATTTTTTCAGCTTTACTGAAGTGTAATTTATACTATTATAACATATTTAAAGTGCAAAACATGATGATTTGATATATTTATACATTGTGAAATGATCACAATAAATTAACACATCCATGACTTCACATAATTACCATTTTTATTTTTGGTGACAACACATAAGATCTACTCTTTAAGTCTAATTTCAAGTATACAGTCAGCATTGTTAAATACAGTAACCATGCTATACTTTAGACTGCCAGAATTTATTCATCTTTTTAGTGAAATTTCATGCACCAGTTCTTCCAACCCCAGCTGCTGATAACTACCATTCTATTCTGTGTTTCTGTGAATCTGACTCTTTTTTGTTTTGTTTTGTTTTAGATTCCACATATAAGTGACACTATGCAGTATTAGTATGCATCTGTGTACATTTCACTTAATATAATGCCATCCAGTTTCATTCACATTGTTATAAATGAAGAATTCCTTAATTTTCAAGGCTGTATAATGTTCCATTGTATACACGTACCACATTTTCTTATCCATTCGTCCTTTGATGGGCACTTAGTCTTTTTCCACATCTTGGCTACTATAAGTAATGCTGCAATGAACATCAGAATGCAGATTATAGTCATTTCTTTTCTTTTGGATGTATACCCAAAAATGGAATTTCTGGATCATATGGTATTTCAAGACACTTCAAACTGTTTTCCATAGTGGCTAAACCAATTTACATTCCCACCAGCAGTGCAAAAGTATTTCCATATCCTCATAAGCACTTATCTCTCGCCCATTTTTTGAATTTTTATTTTTTTAGTATAATTGCTTTACAATATTGCATTAGTATTTGTTGTATAACAATATGAATCAGCTATAATATACATATATCCCCTCCCTCTTGGACCTCATTCTCACCACTGCATACTGCCTGTCTAGGTCATCACAGAGCACTGAGCTGAGATCTCTGTACACAGCAGCTTCCCACTAGTTACCTATTTTACCCCATTAGTTGCCTGTGTGTGCATGCTAAGTCGCTTTAGGTGTGTCTGACTCTTTGCAAACCTATGGACCATAGCCTGCCAGGCTTCTCTGTCTATGGGATTCTCCAGACAAGAGTACTGGAGTGGGTTGCCATTTTCTTCTCCAATTATTAGTGCAATTGATACTAGATAAGATTTTACTAATTTTTTTACAATGTGTAAGATTTCACTATTTGTTGTTTTGTGTTTATCTAGCCATATTTTGAATGATTGATAAACAATTCTAGTTTCAATTTTTTCCTCCTATGACAGTCTTCACACAGCAGCCACACACAGGGAGGTGAAAAGAGCAGGGGGTTTGGGTGTGATACCATCTCTCACTGGTTGCACAGTTCTGCACCAGCTATTTAATCTGTCTTCGTTTCAGCTTCCTCATATGTCAAATGGATAGAGTCGCTCTAGGGACTGCTGTGAGGATGAAATTAATTGTGTGTGTATATATATATATATATATATATATATATAGTTAGTATGCATATATATACATACACATAGATATATATGTGGCTTAATACAGCACATAAAGCTACAGTAAACAGTAGCTAAATCACAGTTCTTAAAATTAGTGAGGGATTTTATTTAATCTTATATCCGTGCCTCTTGGCAGACAAGAGGGAGGAGATAGAGAGTAAAATGAGAAAGATCATGTTCCTTTCACCTTAATTTTATGCTAATGTGCTAAGTATTATCATGTGTGCAATGCTACACATGACAACACTGTCTTTTTGATTACAGTTATTCTAACAGGTATTAAGTAATTTTGATTTTGATTTGCATTTCCCTGGTGATTAGTGATACCGAGCACTTTCTCATGCTCAACAATCATTGTGAAATAATTACGACAATCAAATTAACACAACCATAACCTCACATAATTGCTTTTTGTATGTTTTGGTGAAAATACATAAGATCTGCTCTTCTAGTCTAATTTCAAATATATAGTCAGTATTATTAAATATAGTATGGGCACCAGTTTGAACAAACTCAGGGAGATAGTAAAAGACAGGGAAGCCCACCATGCTGAAGTTCATGCAGATGCAAATAACTGAACGTGACTGGTGACTGAACAACAGCAGAAATTAAATATAGTAATCATGCTTCATGTTAGATCCCCAGAATTTAATCATCTTTGACCAGCATTCCCCATTTCTTTCAACCCCAGACTCTGGCAGCCACCATTTTTCTCTGTGTTTCTATGAGTTTGACTTTTTTTCTTGGGTATTCATATGTGTTTTTTGAAAATAAATAAATAAATAAGTGTCTATTCAGGTCCTTTGCCCATTTTAAGTTGGTTTATTTGGTTTATTGCTATTAGTTTGTATGAGCTCCTGATACATTTTGGATATTAACTTCTTATTGGATATACGGTTTGCAAATATTTTCTCCCATTCTATAAACTAACTTTCTATTTGGTTTACTATTTCTTTTGCTGTTCACAAGATTTTCAGTGTGAGGTAGTCTCCTACTTGTTTATTTTTGCTTTAGTTGCCTGTGCTTTTGGTGTAAGATCCAAAACAATCATTTATAAACTAAATTAAAAAATAAAACTAGAAGTCATTTGAAGGAGTGTATTTAGTCATTCCACAATATCATTACTGTATTATGATAACTTATTTATATTCTGAAAATTAAATGCAGTTTTATTTTTTAATATGAAAATAAATAAAGAAGGTTTTACTTATAGAATTTGGCTTGTAGAGTAGTTTGAATTCAAATTCGGTAGATTGACTTTGTCTTGTCACTGAAGATAAATGACTTCGTTCTATCTCCTCCATATGGTATTCTAAGTATTTAAATTATTTGCTTTAAGAAAGCTATTAGCTTTCTTGGTAGACAATTTCCACATATTTTGGTCATATTCATAGATTTAAGTAGCTCCAATGACACACAGATTCTTCTGTGTTGTCCAAGATAATCACAGAATATTGCTTCAGTCTCTGAACTACACAGAATTCACTGGGTATCAGCCCTGAAATACAATCATTTAACACAGAGAGAAAATAGACCTTTTCTTTGAAAGTAATTTTCAGAAACAGTGCTCTCTGAAGCAGAACATTCTGGAATATTATGTCCCTCAAAGCATTTGGGTCCTTCAGCTTAAATGTATATCTCTTATCATAAACCATTATCTACCTTAAAATTCCAGAGTGCAAAAGTCTGTTGCTTATAAATAGTATATTTATATGTTAAACATCTGTAGCTCATGGACCTTCATTACTTTTTCATTCTTATTGCCCTGAAGACAATTTCTAAAATGATTTTAGAGATATGGAGTAGTAAATGACATAGTCCTGAGAAAGAACAGTTTAATCCAAAATGTCCCAACTAATCATTTGGCTTTATATGTGTGCTTCAAGGTAGGTTAAGATGGAACAGGGTCTGAGTGTATGCTCTCTCACCTGTAATTAAGGTACAGGAGCTCAGTATTTTATTAAACAGTATCATATGGCTGTTTAATTGCTAAGGGAAATACAATAGATTGATTCTATGTGCTACCAGAACCTTTGCTGACTATATGATGCAACTTTTGACCTAACATTTTATCTATTTCTATATGATATGCTTATGAAATCACAAAGTAGAATTTATGTTACTAACTCAAATTTGGGTTGGCAAAAAAAAAATTCATTTGGATTTTTCCATAACATCGTACATAACCAACCCAATAGTAGTTTTATATTTTCTACATTTTTGTATATATTAATATTTGTTGACCTGTATTTCACTCCTTTTTCTGCTTTGTTGTTGTTGTTGTGGTTCGATTGCTCAGTCGTGTCTGACTCTTTGCAGTCTCATGGACTGCAGCACACCAGGCTTCCTTGTCCATCACCAACTCCCAGAGCTTGCTCCAACTCATGTCCATGGAGTCAGTGGTGCCATACCACCATCTCATCCTCTGTTGTCCTCTTCTCCTCCTACCTTCAGTCTTTCCCAGTGTCAGGGTCTTTTCTAATGAGTCAGATCCTCACATCAGGTGGCCAAAGTTTTGGAGCTTCAGTGCTTCTAATGAATGTTCAGGACTGATTTCCTTTAGGATTGACTGGTTTGATATCCTTGCAGTCCAAGGGGCTCTCAAGAGTCTTCTCCAACACCACGGTTCAGAAATATCAGTTCTTCAGTGCTCAGCTTTCTTTATGGTTCAATTCTCACATCCATACAAGACTACTGGAAAAACCATTGCTTACAGAAAATTAAAAACAAACAAACAAACAAACAAAAATTGCTTTGACTATATAGACCTCTTTACAACTTACTAAAATAGAACTAAAACTTAATGAAAACTGTGTTCTTAACACAAAGATTTGAAATATGCAATTTTTTCCTGATGAAAACAAAATAAGGGAAACCTCATGTCAATAATCTGTGGCCTGAGACATTTACTATGGTTTTATCTTAAAATAATTTAATGGGTTACTGTGTCTACTCAGTAGCTGCCTTGAGACTTTGTTTGTTTGATCAAATAGCTGTCATCAGTCAAAAATGACAATGTAGTCAGGCTCATTAGAGCTTTAGCTGATTTTTTAAAGTAACGTCTAAGCCTGTTAAACATTACAAACAAGTTTTCAAAATACTTAGAAGCAATTTTTCTTAGCAAGATTTAGAGAAAATTGAAGAAAGCTTTTTAAGTAGTAAAATGACAACCTTTTGTGGAAGAAATTATTTTTATATGTTCCTAACTGCTAAACTCTAATGCTTAGAATATGAAAGATTTTTGAAATATAGGTAGATTTGTGTGCATGCCTTTCTGTATGTGAATATTTGTTTGTGTATATATACACACACACACATATATATATATATATCTCCATAAATAACTAAAAATAATATTTTATATATAAAGATAGCTATAAATAAGTGTAAATGTTATAATATAAAATTATTTTTAAATATATAAAATACCTTAAAAAGACTTTCCTTCAGGCTATGTATATATGTATATATACGAATATATATATATATATTTTATTCAAATATTTTGTTGGAATCTTTCATATAAGATATTTCTAAACTCAAGAATTAAATGAAACTTCATTCTTTCTAAAC
>ML661345.1:722082-749551 GCA_007570785.1 Antilocapra americana
GATATTTCTAAACTCAAGAATTAAATGAAACTTCATTCTTTCTAAACCACATTTTGGGAACACATACCAACGAGAACCCAACATGGGAGACAACAAAAGGAACGCAGATGTATAGAATAGACTCGTGGACTTTGTGGATGAGGGTAAGGGTGGGATGATATGGGAGAAGGGCATTGAAGCATGTTAATTGTCATGTGTCTAATCAATCGCCAGCCCAGGATTGATGCTCGGGACTGGTGCAGCGAGATTTCCCGGGGGGGGAGGGAGGAGGGAGGGGGGACCCGGAGGGGAAGCATATGTAAACCCATGGTGATATCATGACAATGTATGGCAAAAACAATAATAAAAAATAATTAAAAAAAAAAAGACCAAATTTCCTACTCCACTCTTTTGTTAATGCCGTACTTCAATGAGGCTTTGCATTGGAAAAGACCCTGGTGTTGGGAAAGACTGAAGGCAGGAGGAGAAGAGGATGACAGAGGATAAAATGGTTAGATGGCATCACTGACTCAATGGATATGAGTTTGAGCAAACTCCAGGAGTTGGTAAAGGTCAGGGAAGCCTGGCATGCTGCAGTTTTTCATGGAGTTGGAGAGACACATCTGAATGACTGAACTGAACTAACACAATATTAGTTATTATTAGTTATGACTTAGGACATAACTTAGTGACTGGACAACAACAATTTTTATTGTATTGCCATCTTTGGTTATTTCTTCGGAGAATACTTGAAAATACAAACTGAAGAAAATATTTTATTTTCAAAATGTTTTGAATTTATGTGTCTATTTTATGCATTTCTTTTTACCAGAAATATATTGTGTTTTTTGTTTGTTGTTCTCAGTCATAAAAGGCTCTGGTATAGGTTGTGGTATATTGTGTCATTTTACTGTCCACAAGTTCTTTGGTGCAGAATCCTGTTTGTTTAGAGAAGGTATTTTTCAGACTGAAATACATGAACAAAGCTCAGTAACCCAGAGGAAGTATGGCTTCAGGTAAAAAGTCTATCAAAACTGCTTTATACCTGCTTACTTCAAAAGAAATAAATTTATATGCAGGAACTCACCTTTCTGTAGTTGAGCAATACAAAGGTAAGAGATTCTTATTCTTATTACATTTTATTGATATCACAAATGTCAATTTTTAATCTCCCATCCCCCAAAGATAACATTTTAACTTTATTTGCTTTGCCCAATCAGTTGTCCAAATGGTAACGTTGGAATCTTATGTCTTTTTTTCTTGGTAATTTTCCTAATTATGATTGATTTTATATTTGGAATTTGTACAGTTCCTAGAAAGTTCTTTAATAAGTGATCATTTTGTAAAATACTGCTTACTAAAAATTCATAAATAGTATCTTCTGTAATGATGTAATCATTTGATGCATGAAACAATGGTCAAATGTTTTGTTTTTATTCTTTTACTCTTGACTGACAAGAAGGAAAAATGCAAATAAAACCAAAAAAATCTGATTTACCAAATCCATATAATATTTTTGTTTGGCTTTGAAAATTGATCATTTTATAATAATACACTGCTTTTTTCCAGTTATAAAAGATAATCTTCATCTTTTAGGTAAATATTCTGGAAAATCTAGAAAATGAAATAGATAAGTCAGCAACATTATCTAAAATTTCTTTACTCAGAGAACTTCTGAGAACATTTTGGTATAAGTATTTTCAGTTTTTCTTTTCTTTAAAATATACATGGTTCTCATAAAATTGACACCATAAAGCATTATAATTTTATATATACATTCTGCTTTGTTCATTCAACATCATAGCATGAGAACTTTTCCTTCTCTTTAAATGTATTATGACAGCATGTTTCATACTATTAGTATTAGCACATAATTTAATTAACAAGTATCCTATTATTGGATTCTGATATTATTTCATAAATGTTAACTTCTTTAAATAATGCATAGTAAATCATAGTTCATAAATCATCATGTGTATATTTGATTATGCCCTCAGCTATAGTCTGACATTAAACTATCAAGTCAAAGTGTGTGTATCTAAGAATATTGCTACAAGTACTGAACATATACATGTAATGACATTTTATCAAGAAATTAGTCACACTCTCTACTAGATACTAAAAATTACAATGCACGGTGAATTTAGAAATGAGGCCTAAATGGGTTAAAATGTATAACACGTTGATCTGCAAGACTAGGTAAATACAGGGAGTTAATTAGCTTCTACACATTTAGCAAACAAAGGGTAAAAGGTGACTTTAGTGGTGATGTTATTTGTATTGTGAGTGATAGAAATTCAACAGTACTTCTTTAGATGGCAATCCTCCTAAAGGGGGAGGATTAATACTCTATAACATATAAAATAATTTATAATTATTGAAATATGCACAATTTGT
Organism: Antilocapra americana; assembly: GCA_007570785.1. Classification (NCBI taxonomy): domain Eukaryota; kingdom Metazoa; phylum Chordata; class Mammalia; order Artiodactyla; family Antilocapridae; genus Antilocapra; species Antilocapra americana. The sequence goes on from ML661345.1 coordinate 724,459, forward strand.
TTAAGCATGTATTTATTGGGTAGTTTCTTTTAAAAATCATGAATATAAGTTGCTGGCAACAAATTAAAATGCATTTTTATAAATTTAATTATATGGAGGGTCAGCCTGATTTGTTCAAACTGTTCATTTGCTTCTGGTCTCTAGAGAAAAATTTGTATAAAATTAAATTTTAGGATATAGCACAAGTGCAGATGGCCTGGCTATATTTCTTTAAAATACTTAGCTTTGAGAAGTGTATGTCAACTGAAATTTTGTTAAATAACGAGGCACGGTGTGTTGGAGGTCATGAACTATATATACAAAAGAATCACACAGCAAGTTTGCTTATAGGGTTTCTTTTTGTGCAAGCTTAGGGAGAAGAGTGATATTAAGAGAATACCTATACCTCCAGGACACTTCAGTTTTATCCTTTTCATATTCACAAAGAAATTATATGTACACAAACAAAGACCAGAAATGAACATTTTTAAAGCATAAATGGGCTTTGACCTTGGACTGAAATGCAGTTAACATAGAGATGTCCTAGGGGTCTAGAAATCAGAGAACTAGTTTGTCATTTGTTTTTCCTTATATTCAGTTGTCTTGAATCTTCTTTTTATAAAATACTGTTAAATACCCAGGGTTGATGCTAGGGGCTGGTGCACTGAGATGTCCCAGGGGGAGGGAATCGGGAGGGAGGAGGGAGGGGGGTTCTGGAGGGGGAGCATATGTAAACCCATGGCGGTGTCATGTCATTGTATGGCAAAATCAACACAATAAAAAAAAAATACTGTTAAATAAAAAGTGCCAAACATAGGAAAAAAGCTTGTGAACAACAGAGCAAGTGTGTAAGATTCTCAGACTCACCTGTCCTGGGCCTTTTCTATTGTTTGCATATAAAGATGTATGCAATTTCTACCTTTTAACATTGTGGTGGCCATCAGTTCTTTCAAAAGATTTTTAGGTGGTTAACGAGCAGAAGTGTTTACCTGGCTTGTCCAGTGACTGGCTTGTCCGGTGACTGGCTTGTTCCATGAACTATAAACTCCATAAGTACCAGCAGTTAGGATTACTTTCTACGGAATCAAAGGCCAATAAAAAGCCAGTAATATCACCGGACACTTAATATTATTTCTTTCACATGCAATGTTCCAAGTGAATAGTTATGTCTGAAGCTGTTCATTTCCTGTGTCACAGAGGATATGGAAATAATCATGCAAACCTATTATTTTAAAACAAGATGGCATCAATATATTTCTCTTTTCACACAAAGGAAGAAAAGAAAATATAAATTTATTTAAATAAAAAGGAATGGATATTTATATATCTTATAAAATTATATGCATGAATTAACAGATTTAAATATCATTTATGATGATTAATTAGAGGAAAAATTTCTTGAGATTAAAAGTTGCCTTTCAGAGGAAATTCAAGGACAAATATTTTGTGGTTACTACATGCAGGGAAAAAAAAAGATTATAGTCCTGTGTATAACATTTCATTTTCTCAGTCTATTAAATTATTTCTGGCAGCGTGCTTTCATTATTTAAAATTCTATTTCATCCATCAGAATCAACCACTGTTTCCTCTCCTCTCCTTTTGGAGTTTCTCTCACAAGCAGTTGCTAATTAGGGGAGCCTCTGGCCTCAGGGCTCTGTGCAAAACCGTTTGTTAGCACTGGGTGAATCAGTGGAATCTGAAGAATAAAAAGAAAATAAAAACTAGATCATAGAGGGAATGTAATATTTTGCTTCTACACAAGCTTTGCAAATAATTTACAGTTTGTTTACCTTTCTTTTTTTGTTGTTAATAAAAGTAAAGTAAAAGAAAATGATGTGCAAATTACTGACATAAACACAAACAACCATGTGGAACCAAAATTTCAGATGATCTCAAAAAATCTATACACCACAGGGAAGAAAATAATTCTGTGCTTTCCTATCTTGTAGACATTGAATAATTCCTAAGATTTTTAGAAAAACATAAATTGATAACTATGTGTAAAATATGAAGAGTATCCATTAGGAAAATGACATAATATGCAAAATACAAAAAATAACTAAAAAATAAATTGCAGTCTAGCAAAAACTGAGATGTGGGTAAGAAAAAGTACACAATACATGCAAGATTTAAAATAAGAGCAAAATTAAGATATGTGTAGCTATTTTGTTTAAAGACCAAGAATTGCTGTTTGAAAGAAGAACTTTTTAAAAAGCCAGAGTCGCATGCTTTATATGATGGCTATATTTAAATGGTAGAAAGAATGATATGGGAGAGTTAAAAGACATATTCAGTACATAAGGACCCAGAAAAAGACACTCCCTGTATTTTTTCCCCACAAAGTGAAATAAACAAACAAAACAGATTGTATTTTAGCTTCAAAGTTTTAAGAGAAGCTTTATGTTTGTCAGAATAAGGAAATGTAATTTTTTTTTCTTTCCAGTTATGATATTTATTCTCCAAAAGCTTAAAATTTACCTGTATTAGTAGCTATTTTTATTTTCAAAATGAAGAAACTAAGGAAGAAAGGGAGAGAAAACGGGAGGATGGGCATGTGGTATTTTTCAACAGCACTGCCAAGTGTGGGGGAAATGTTCCCAAGAATTGAGTTTTCAAAATTGAGCATTAATCTGGTGATAGGGGTTTCCCTGGTTGCTCTGCTGGGAAAGAATCCACCGGGAGACCCTGGTTTGGTTTCTGAGTTGGGAAGATCCCTTGGAGAAGGGATAGGCTACCCACTCCAGTATTCTTGGGCTTCCCTGGTGGCTCAGATGGTAAAAAAAATCTGCCTGCAATGTTGGAGACCCGGGTTTGATCCCTGGGTCGGGAAGATCCCCTGGAGGAGGACATGGCAACCCACTCCAGTATTCTTGTCTGGTGAATCCCCAAGGACAGAGGAGCCTGGCAAGCTGCAGTGCACGAGGCCGTAAAGAATCGGACAAGACACAGGGCACACTAGTGATGGAACAAGGGAACAAGAGAAATGGGGCAAATGTTCCAATTTGACACGATGTTTAGTTACATAATTTGGGCTGGATTTTCTTAAATTCCTATGCTTTAGAAAAAGATGAGTTTAAGATGAGCCCACAGATGACAAGTGAAGTGAAAGTCATTCAGTCGTGTCAGACTCTTTGTGACCATGGAATTCTCCAGGCCAGAATATGGAGTGGGTAGCCTATCCCTTCTCCAGAGGAGCTTCTCAACCCAGGGATTGAACCAGTGTCTCCCACATTTCAGGAGGATTCTTTACCAACTGAGCTATGAGGGAAGCCACAGGTGAGAAACACATGGGTAAATCAGTAACAGCATTACAAACCATTTATTTACATAGCAAAACTTAGTTCTGATAAATTTAAATTATTTTAAGGTTTATGAAATGCATTAAGCTTGTTTTATGCCCTAGATTTGTTATTGCATAATTCTGTGTGGCTTCTTTTCTGTCCCACATTCTCAGTTAAATCCTTCAGCATCTGACTCTAACTCTGTTTTACTTTTTTATATTAAAAGAATTAGATAATCCATTAAACAAATGAGAGGAAATAGCATTAATGATATGTTGCACTTGCATTATGAAGTTAATTGGACTAACTAAATTAGTTCTTTTACATTCATGCCTGCATATATTTTAAGATTAAAAACTGGAAATCATCAAGAGAACTCAGATTTCTGTGATCTTCTTTCTTCATTACAAAGCAGAGGTCTGTAATGTATTTATTTTCTAAACCACCAACGAGACCAAATACCATTGAAAAGCTTGGAAGTTTAAAGAAAAAAAAAAGAGAATGAGAAAAAAGAGTGAGAGAAAAGAAAAACAAGAGAAAAATCACAGAAATTTCAGTAAGTCATAGAATCCTACAAATCTATCTAACCTTATTTATAGAGTGACAACTACACATCACTATGATCTTGCTTCAAGATACTATTATATTTCAGGAAAGAACTCATTGAGATGGTGGAAAAATCCAAGGTTCAGAGTGCTCTGTAGTAGGAAAGGGCTTTACTTGAGAATAAGATTCTACTCTGGAAATCTTTACAAGGCTTAGGTTAACCTTAAATTCAAGGCGGTGGTATTGTTTAGTCACTAAGTAATGTCCAACCTTTTTTGACTTCATGTACTGTAGCCCACCAGGATCCTCTGTCCATGGGATTCTCCAGACAAGGATACTGGAGTGACTTGTCATTTCCTTCTCCAGGGGATCTTCTTAACTCAGAGATGGAAACCATGTCTCCTATATTGGGAGGCAGATTCTTTACTACTGAGTCAAATTGGGAAGCCCCAAATTCAGTCTACCTGTATCCTAACAATTCTGATTATTCCAAGGTTCTCAGTTAAGGTTAACATTAGAAATTTCAACTCTAGGATGAAAGATGGAATGCCCTCTCTGTTCACTGTCAGCACTCAATTTACATATTTTAATGTCATAGACTTCATTGCCCTATGAGATGTTATTTCCTACAGTACACAAATTATCCATTACATTAAGAATATCCCATAACAAGTATGATTCTAAGATTTGTATCATAATATTCATTTCATTTTTTTTTTTTTTTACATTTAGAAGCAAAAATTGATTTGGGGTCATATTCACTGTAAGTTTACAGTAAGTGGCAAATTTTATGCTCTGAGTGTGGTGTGTAAGCAAAACAGCTTCCATGACAGGCTGCTGGGAGATACAGCAGGCCATAGTTCCAGCGACCTCCCCTACTCTCACTTCATACCTTACCCCGTCGCCACCAACCAATCAGAACGAGCCAGGAAAGTCCCGCCCATGCCAAGAGAAAGACCTATCTGGGGCAGACGTGAATTTCAAACTGACCAATCATTGACTGCCAGCTATACCAATGTTATGACAAAGAACTGCCAGTATAAAGGCAACTGTAATCTGGGGCATGGGGCTCTTGTCAGACTCCACTGCATTGGATGAGACTAGAGCCCTAGATAGAGTTAGCAATAAACCCCTTTATGCTTTTTGCATCGCTGTGTGGACTTGGTCTCTTCTGGGGCTTGGGACCCAGAGTTTGGGCATAACATGAGTATATGGCTCTTGATCTGAAGCAATTCTAGTCATCAGTAAGTTCTACCAATGCCCATAAGAGACAATAGTTTAAGATCTTACAATATGCAATAATTTCATTTTATTATTATTATTTTAAAATCATTTTATTATTTTTATTGTTAGATTCAATAAAATTTGGTGACTGTGAGTCAATGAATTATTTTGTCTTTTACAGAGAAAGGTGATGTAATTATATGACAAATTATGTATAATACAAATTATACTATCTCAAAGAATTTGGTGAAAAATTTCATAAATTAACATGTCAATCATAGTTGTAAATAATCCATACAAACCTTTAGGTACTCAGAATTATTCAAGTATATTTCTGTTGGTTTTTGTTTCATAATTTTCACTTAATATCATGCTCTACATATTGTGTTACATCTGATTAGATGAACATTTTTTATCTACCTAATACATAGAATATGTGAGCTTAAAATAAACATGTGATTTCAGTTATTAAAACAGTATCTTAAACAAAACATTGCAGTATTTTTTGTTTGTTTGTTTTTAATTAGAGGATCAATACTTTACAATACTGTGGTGGTTTTTGCCATAAATCAACATGAATCAGCATTAGGTATACATATGTCTTCTCCCTCTTGAATCCATCTTTTAATACACTGTTTCTCTGATTTTCCCATGTTATATAGGTAACATATGTTTTTACATATGGATTGCATCACCGACTCAATGGGCATGAGTTTGAGTAAACTCTGGAAGTTGGTGATGGACAGGGAGGCCTGGAGTGCTGCAGTCCATGGGGTGGCAAAGAGTCGGACATGACTGAGTGACTGAACTGAACTGTTATATATATATATATAATGTACATACATACGGGGCTTTCCAAGTGGCATAGTAGTAAAGAACTTGCCTCCCAATGCAGGAGATGCAAGAGATGCAGGTTTGATTCCTGGGTGGGGAATGGCAACAAACTCCAGTATTCTTGCCTGGAGAATCCCATGGACAGAGGAGTCTGACAAGATATAGCCCATAGGGTCACATAGAGCCAGACACTACTGAAGTGGCTAGGCACAGCACACACACACACACACACACACACACACACACACAAGGGCTATGTTTAATAAAAATATGATAGACTGTCCAAATAATAACAAGAGAAAACTAACTACACTAAACTAACCACGTCTACACTGAGCACAAAATCAGAAGAATTTCCTCTCTGAAACTGGAAAGCACCTGCAGACAAAATTTCATCTGTAATAAAAGCCACCCAACTGCTTTGGAAATGAGAAATATGGGGAAACTTTCAAAAAGCACAAGATGGAAACATATTTTTTAAAATGGAAGAAATTAATGAAATTCTTATAAGAACTATTTTTAATTTGTATATATTTGAAGATAATATGTGGTTTTTCAATATTGATTTCCCCAACGAATCTATGTGGTGCAACTGCATCAATCAAAATAGTCTTTGAGTTATCAGGGCATTTCAATGGTACTCATAAGAGTCTCATATGTTTTTTTCAACTTTAGTTATTTTACAGTTTAGTTATTGGGAATGATATGCTTTTTGTTGTTATTATTTATGTAAAGCAATGTAAACTTGTTACTTGTGTTTGAATGAAAGTAGATAGAAAGACGCTCTAGATACGGTCTGTGAGAAGGCTTCCCGATGCTCCTGCGAGAAAGATTAAGTTTAAAAGCTTGGCCAGCTATCACTGAGCAGTGACAGAATATCAGTCTTGCTTTTTTTTCTGTGGTCCATGTTACAGAGACACAAGGCAACTCGGCTTCCTCTAGCAGCCTGGGAGAGGAAATAATTCTGGTGGCTGGCTAGTGGCGGTGGAAGACTTTCTTCCTGGCAAGGTTATGTGTCTGGCATCCTTCTCTCTGCAGCCTCTGCCACTCACTCCACATGTACCTTGTAGGAGGGCTTGCTGGCTGCCTAAACAAGGATATGTGTCATCAGCAATGTGCTTCTGTACTGCTTACTCTGTACAATTCTAAGACAAGGGTTTTACACTTAACCTGGAGGAGATACTAAAAACAGAAAAGTACAGGACCTAAATTTGGTTTCAGTCCCAAATACAGTGGATTTCCCAAATCCGCCTGCAATGCAGGAGACCCCCGTTGGATTCCTGGGTTGGAAAGATCCCCTGGAGAAGGAATAGGCTACCTACTTCAGTATTCTTGGGCTTCCTTGGTGACACAGCTGGTAAAGAATCTGCCTGCAATGTGGGAGACCTGGGTTCACTTCCTGGGTTGAAAGATCCCCTGGAAAAGGGGAAGTCTACCCACTCCAATATTCTGGCCTGAAGAATTCCATGGATTGTATAGTCCATTGGCTCAGAGAGTCAGACACCACTGGGCTACTTTCACTTCACCAACTATAGTGTGTGAAATTATATTCACATTACAAATTTTAATGTTAAAACTTAATTTTTAATGACATAACTAAAGTGTAAACAAAAGTGAAAAAGCATCAAAAAGTAAATATAAAACTCACTTAAGAAGCTGGTTAAGTCTCTTTTGGTTTCCAACACAGTCCCAACCCGGTGTTTATGCTCTTGAATTGATTATACAATTCAGTCATATGATATTTTTAACCCTATTTGTATATCTTTGAGTACTTGTACAGAGTATATGTATTGTGTTTAAGATTCTTATAAAAGTATAAGTTACATCTTGTGTTATATTATTCTCTTTGTCTCATGAAATTATCTTAATAAGTTATCCAAGTGAATTTATATGTATCTCCTTTACATGCTTTTTCTTTTTTTCTCAACTGCGGGAAATTATTCCAAAGTACGAGTATCACACAATCTCTGAAGCAATTATCTTGTTAAAAGTTTTGTGTTTTATTATTAAAATTCTTCAATGAATGTTATTGTTTGTTCCTCTTTGTGTGGTTGTGTGACTATCTGAAGGATGGATGTTTAGAAATTAAATTATGGGGCAAACTCATTTGCAATTTCACTCCAAATTGCTTTTCAGAGCAGCTGCAAAAATTTACTATTTCATTAACAAAAAATATTATTAAAGTTCAAGATGTCCTGCTTTTATCCATAAAAATGATATTTTATGGATAAAATATTCTTTTTATCTCTTTGTCTTTTGTTTCTAGAGTGGTTTAGATAATTTTATATATAAATTAACCATTTGTATTTTCTATGTCCCAAATTTTATAGTTCAGTTTTGTATTAATTTATGGAAATTATGCAATTATACAAATGGTACAAATTTTATAGTTCAGTTTTGTATTAATTTATGGAAATTATACAATCTAAATATTTATCATTTACCTTTTATGTATTTTAAATATACATCTCAAGATCTATGACTTGTTTTGAATTTGTCAAGTTCATGTTGCATAAATTTCTTAATTTAGCAAAATTTTCCATTATGGCTTTTTTTCTTTCTTCCCTATTTAGCAACGATTTTCCCTAACCTGGAGGCCTTAAATTTATTTTGTTGCTGTTGCTTAGCCACTAAGTCGTGTCTGACTCTTTTCAACCCAAGGCACCTCTGTCCATGGGATTTCCCAAGCAAGAATATTGGAGTGGGTTGCCATTTCCTTCTCCAGGGGATCTTCCCCACCCAGGACTAAACTCCTGTTTCCTGCATTGGCAGTAGGATTCTTTACTGCTGAGCCACTACGCAAGCCCTCTCTATATATGTGCTATGTAATTCATCTATATTTCTCTGTTTCTTACACTATAACCACACTCATTCTATTTGCATGCATGTACATGCTATTTTACATATATACTCTTCTTTATAAATTTAGAATCAGTTTACAACTTACATTAAAAATCTTATTTAAGTCATGATTACAATTGCATTGAATGTGTAGTTTAATTCAGGCAGAATTGAGTTTTTGCATATTCTGTTTTCTATTGATGAATTTGTGCAGAAATAATATATATTTATTCAGATGATCCTTTATGTACATTTTTCCTTTAAAACATTTCCCTCCACAAAATCTGGTGTATTTCAAATTAACATTCAGGTAAATTATAATGTTTATTTCCTTTATATATACGATTTTCTTCCTTTGGTAGGTTTGCAAACTAGCTATTTCTGATCTGTGGTGGGGGCCACCATTTTTCAAGTTTTCTTTTTATTGCCCACTGGTTGGACTCTTACTATCTTAAATAATTTGCTAGTTGATTTTCTCAAGTCAATGCTAAAATCATTTACTTTAAATAACAATTTTGTCTTTTACATTAAAAATTACATATCTTCTTTTCCTTGAAATTTCATATTTTTCCCTAGTATTTTAAAGATTTTCATTTATTTTGTAAATGTGATTTGGCTTTATAATACCTAAAAAGTCTAGGCATGGGAAATCCATAGTTTATATTATGGATAGTCAAGTAAAATTTAAAAAAAGTTAATACAATTTAATGAATAGGTTCCACAATACTTATTTCTTTTTTTTTTTTAAACTCAGTCATGCTCTACATAGAATTGAGAAACACTTATAGATAGAATATCATCAGCTCAGTTCAGTTCAGTCACTCAGTTGTGTTTGACTCTGTGAACCTATGGGCTAAAGCAGATCAGGCTTCCTGTCCATCACTAACTACCAGAGCTTACTCAAACTCATGTCCATTACATTGGTGATGCCATTCAACCATCTCATCCTCTGTTGTTCCCTTCTCCTCCCTTCTTCAATCTTTCCAAGCATCACCAACTTTTCCAATGAGTCAGTTCTTCGCATCAGGTGGCCAAAGTATGGAGTTTCAACTGCAGCATCAATTCTTCCAATGAATATTCAGGATGAACTTCCTTTAGGATTGACTGGTTGGATCTCAATGCAATTCAAGGGACTCTCTCTCAAGCATCTTTTCCAGCACCACAGTTCAAAGGCATCAATTCTTCACTCCTCAGCTGTCTTTATAGTCAAACTCTCTCATCCAAACATGACTACTGGAAAAACCATAGCTTTGACTAGATGGACCTTTGTTGGTAATGTCTCTGCTTTTTAATATGCTGTCAGTGTTGGTCATAGCTTTTCTTCCAGGAAGCAAAATCTTTTAATTTCATGGCTGCAATCACCATCTGCAGTGATTTTGGAGACCAAAAAATAAAGTCTGTCACTGTTTCCATTGCTTCCCCATCTATTTCCTATGAAGTGATGGGACCACATGCCATGCCCTTAGTTTTCTGAATGGTGATATTTAAGCCAACTTTTTCACTCCCCTCTTTCACTTTCATCAAGCGGCTCTTTAGTTCTTTGTCTTCTGCCATCAGGGTGGTGTCATTTGCATACCTGAGGTTATTGATTTTTCTCCCTGCAATCTTGATTACAGCTTGTGCTTCACCCAGGCTGTGTTTCACATGATATACTCTGCATATAAGTTAAATAAGCAGGGTGACAATATACAGTAATGACATACTTTTTTCCCAATTTGGAACGAATTGTTGTTCCATGTCCAATTCTAACTGTTCCTTCTTGATCTGCATACATATTTCTCAGGAGGCAAGTCAGGTGGTCTGGTATTCCCATCTCATGGAGAAGTTTCCAGTTTCTGGAGAAGCTCTATACAGTAAGCAAAAACAAGACCGGGAGCTGACTGTGGCTCAGATCATGAAATCTTATTGCAAAATTCAGACTCAAATTGAAGAAAGTAAGAGAAACCACTAAACAATTCAGGTATCACCTAAATCAAATCCCTTATGATTATACAGTGGAAATGAGACATAGATTTAAGGGACTAGATCTGATAGACAGAGTGCCTGATGAACTATAGACAGAGGTTCGAGACATTGTACAGTAGACAGGGATTAAGATGATCCCCAGAGAAATGAAATGCAAAAAAGCAAAATGGCTGTCTGAAGAGGCATTACAAATAGCTGTGAAAAGAAGAGAAGTGAAAAGCAAAGGAGAAAATGAGAGATATTCCCATCTGAATGCAGAATTCCAAAGAATAGCAAGGAGAGATAAGAAAGCCTTCCTCAGGGATCAATGCATAGAAATAGAGGAAAACAACAGAATGGGAAAGACTAGAGATCTCTTCAAGAAAATTAGAGATACCAAGGGAACATTTCATGCTAAGATGGGCTTGATAAAGAACAGAAATGGTATGGACCTAACAGAAGCAGAAGATATTAAGAAGAGGTGGTAGGAATTAAACAGAAGAACTGTACAAAACAGATCTTCACGATCCAGATAATCATGATGGTGTGATCCCTCACCTAGAGCCAGACATCCTGGAATGTGAAGTCAAGTGGGACTTAGGAAGCATCACTACAAACAAAGCTAGTGGAGGTGATGGAATTCCAGTTGAGCTATTTCAAATCCCAAAAGATGATTCTGTGAAAGTGCCGCACTTAATATGTCAGCAAATTTGGAAAACTCAGCAGTGGCCATAGGGCTGGAAAAGGTCAGTTTTCATTCCAATCCCAAAGAAAGGCAATGGCAAAGAATGTTCAAACTACTGAACAATTGCACTCATCTCACATGCTACTTAAATGATGTTCAAAATTCTCCAAGCAAGGCTTCAGCAATACATGAATCATGAACTTCCAGATATTCAAGCTGGTTTTAGAAAAGGCAGAGAAGCCAGAGATCAAATTGCCAACACCTGCTGGATCATTGAAAAAGCAAGAGGATTCCAGAAAAACATCTGTTTCTGCCTTATTGACTATGCCAAAGCCTTTGACTTTGTGGATCACAATAAACTGTGGAGAATTCTGAAAGAGAAGGAAAAACCAGACCACCTGACCTGCCTATTGAGAAACCTGTATGCAGGTTAGGAAGCAACAGTTAGAACTGGACATGAACAACAGACTGGTTCCAAATAGGAAAAGGAGTACATCAAGGCTGCATATTGTCACCCTGCTTATTTAACTTATATGCAGAGTACATCATGAGAAATGCTGAGCTGGATGAAGCACAGCTGGAATCAAGATTGCCAGAGAAAAATCAACAACCTCAGATATGCAGATGATACAACCCTTATGGCAGATAGTGAAGAGAAACTAAAAAGCCTCTTGATGAAAGTGAAAGAGGAGAGTGTAAAACTCAGTTTAAAACTCAACATTCAGAAAACTAAGATCATGGCATCTGGTCCCAACACTTCATGGCAAATACATGGGGAAACAGTAGAGACAGTGTCAGACTTTATTTTGGAATCTCCAAAATCACTGCAGATGGTAATTGCACACATGAAATTAAAAGATGCTTACTCCTTGGAAGGAAGGTTATGGCCAACCTAGATAGCATATTAAAATATGACAAACCCACAGCAAACATTATTTTCAATGGTGAAAAACTGAAGGCATTTCCCGTAAAGTCAGGAACAAGACAAGGGTGTGCACTCTCACCACTACTATTCAACATACTTTTGGAAGTCTTGGCCACTGAAATCAGAGCAGAAAAAGAAATAAAAGGAATCCAGACTGGAAAAGAAGAAGTAAAACTCTCACTGTTTGCAGATGACATGATCCTCTACATAGAGAACTGTACAGACTCAACCAGAAAATTACTAAAGCTAATTAGTGAATATAGTAAAGTTGCAGAATGTAAAATCAACACATAGAAATTCTTTGCATTCCTACACACTAACAATGAGAAAACAAAAAGAGAAATTAAAAAATAATTTCATTCACCATCGAAACAAAAAGAATAAAATATTTAGGAGTATATCTACCTAAAGAAATGAAAGACCTATATGTAGAAAACTATAAAACACTGATGAAAGAAATCAAAGAGGACACTAATAGAAGGAGAAATATACCATGTTCATGGATTGGAAGAATCAATATAGTAAAAATGAGTATACTACCCAGAGCAATCTATATATTCAATGCAATTCCTATCCAGCTATCTGAGGACTTTTTCAGAGAACTAGAACAAATAATCTCACAATTTGTATGCAAATACAAAAGCCTCGAATAGCCAAAGAAATCTTGAAAAAGAAGAGCGGAACTGGAGGAATCAACCTGCCTGACTTCAGGCTATACTAAAAAGCCACAGTCATCAAGACAGTATGGTACTGGCACAAAGACAGAAATATAAATCAATGGAACAAAATAGAAAGCCCAGAGATAATTCCACGCACCTATGGACACCTTATATTTGACAAAGGAGGCAAGAATATACAATGGAGAAAAGACAATCTCTTTAATAAGTGGTGCTGGGAAAACTGGTAAACCACTTGAAAAAGAATGAAACTGGAACACTTTCTAATACCATACACAAAAATAAACTCAAAACAGATCAAAGATCTAAACATAAGACCAGAAACTATAAAACTCCTAGAAGAAAACTTAGGCAAAACTCTCCTACATAAACCAAAGCAGGATCCTCTATGAATATCAGGAATAAAAGCAAAAATAAACAAATGGTACTTAATTAAAATTAAATGCTCCTGCACAACAAAGGAAACTAAACGCAAGTTGAAAAGGCAGCCATCAGAGTGGGAGAAAATATAGCAAATGAAGCAATGGACAAACAATTAATCTCAAAATATACAAGCAACTCCTGCAGCTCCATTCCAGAAAAATAAACGACCCAATGAAAAAGTGGGCCAAAGAACTTAACAGACATTTCTCCAAAGAAGACATAAAAATGGCTAACAAACACATGAAAAGATGCTCAACATCACTCATTATCAGAGAAATGCAAATCAAAACCACAATGAGGTACCACTTTACACCAGTCAGAATGGCTGCCATCCAAAAGTCTACAAGCAATAAAGGCTGGAGAGGGTGTGGAGAGAAGGGAACCCTATTACACTGTTGGTGGGAATGCAAACTAGTACAGCCACTATGGAGAACAGTGTGGAGATTCCTTAAAAAACTGGAAACAGAACTGCCATATGACCCAGCAATCCCACTGCTGGGCATACACACTGAGGAAACCAGAATTGAAAGAGACACGTGTACCCCAATGTTCATCGCCACATTGTTTACAATAGCCAGGGCATGGAAGCAACCTAAATGTCCATCAACAGACGAATGGATAAGAAAGCAGTGATACAAATACACAATGAAATATTACTCAGCCATTAAAAAGAATTCATTTGAATCAGTTCTATTGAGGTGGACGAAACTGGAGCCTATTATCCAGAGTGAAGTAAGCCAGAAGGAAAAACAAAAATACAGTATATTAACGCATATGTATGGAATTTAGAATGATGGTAATGATAACCTTGTATGCGAGACAGTAAAACAGATGCAGATATATAGAAGAGTCTTTTGAACTCTATGGGAGAGGGCAAGGGTGGGATGACATGGGAGAATGACATTGAAACATATAAATTATCATATGTGAAATGAATTGCCAGCCCAGGTTTGATGCATGATACAGGGTGCTCAGGGCTGGTGCACCGGGATTACACAGAGAGATGGAATTGGGAGGGAGGTGGGAGGGAGCTTCTGGAAGGGGAACGCATTTATACCCATGCCAATAAAAGTCCGTCTAGTCAAGATTATGGTTTTTCCAGTAGTCATGAATGGATATGAGTGTTGGACGGTGAAGAAAGCTGAGCACCAAAGAATTGATGCTTTTGAACTGTGGTGTTGGAGAAGACTCTTGAGAGTCCCTTGGACTGCAAGGAGATCCAACCATTCCATCCTAAAGGTGATCAGTCCTGGCTATTCACTGGAAGGACTGATGTTGAAGCTGAAACTCCAATACTTTGGCCCCTCCTGATGTTGGGAAGAATTGGGGGCAGGAGGAGAAGGGGATTACAGAGGATGAGATGGCTGGATGACATCACCAACTCGAAGGACATGAGTTTGGGTAGACTCCATGAGTTGATGATGGACAGGGAGGCCTGGCATCCTGCAATTCATGGGGTCGCATAGTCGGGCATGACCTAGCGACTGAACTGAACACAGTCAAATGCTTTGGTGTAGTAAGTAAAGCAAAATCGATGTATTTCTGGAATCCTCTTGCTTTTTCAATGGCCTAGCAGATGTTAGTAATTTGATATCTGGTTGCTCTGCCTTTTCTAAATCCAGTTTGAACATCTGATAGTTCATAGTTTCCAGATTTACTGGCATATTGAGTGCAGCACTTTAGCAGCATCATATTTTAGGATTTGAAATAGCCTAGCTGGAATTCCATCCCCTCCACTAGCTTTGTTTATAGTGCTGCTTCCTAAGGCCCACTTGATTTCACATTCCAGGATGTCTAGCTCTAGGTGAGTGATCACACCATCGTGATTATCTTAGTCATGAAGATTTTTTTTTGTATGGTTCTTCTGTATATTCTTGCCACCTCTTCTTAATATCTTTTGCTTCTGTTGGGTCCATACCATTTCTGTCCTTTATTGTGCTCATCTTTGTATGAAATTTTCCCCTGGTATCTCTAATTTTCTTGAAGAGATTTCTAGTCTTTCCCATTCTATTGTTTTCCTCTATATCTTTGCATCAATCGCTGAGGAAGGCTTTCTTAGCTCTCTTTTGGTATTCTTTGGAACTTTGCATTCAAAAGGTTATATATTTCCTTTTCTCTTTTGTCTTTCACTTCTTTTATTATCATAGCTTTTTGTAAGACCTCCTCACACAATCATTTTACTTTTTTGCAATTCTTTTTTTGGAGATGGTCTTGATCACTTCCTTCTGTATAATGTCATGAACCTCTGTTTATAGTTCTTCAGGCACTGTGTCTATCAGATCTAATCCCTTGAATCTGTTTCTCACTTCCACTGTATAATCATAAGGGATTTGATTTAGGTCATACCTGAATGATCTATTGGTTTTCCCTACTTTCTTCGCCTACTTTCTTCAATTTAAGTCTGAATTTGGCAATAAGGAGTTCATGATCTGAGCCACCATCAGCTCCTGGTCTTGTTTTTGCTGACTATATAGAGCTTCTCCAACTTTGGCTGCAAAGAATATAATCAATGTGATTTCGGAGTCGACCATGTGTAATGGTCCATGTATAGAGTCATCTCTTGTGTTGCTGGATTAACATAGGTTTAAAAAAAAAAGTAAGGGATCTGGGGTTAGATTGACCTCAGTTTGCGTTGTAGCTTTTTCAAATTTATTTTTTCTTATCAATAAAAATAACTCAGTGGGAATCACAAAACTTTTTTACAGCAGGGAAGGGAAGAATGCAATAAAGAAAATACACTTTAGGAGATGTTATGAATATTATGTGTGAACAAAGAAGAAACTGAATAGGAAGCAGTGACAGGCAGCTGTGCTGATTCAGGAATGAGGAGTGATGGCAGGAAGCTGGTCTGAGGACATAAAAAAGGAAGCTCAGTTAAGACACTGGGGGCTCATTTTCATGTGTTTTCTGACCTGATGAAATGTGGGAGTCATGGAGAATATAAAGGAACAGAAGTCCATTTCTTGTTTGAGAGCACTTAATCAAGTTTTAGAGCTCTGTTTTCAATTAATGTCATTTGGAAGTCCTCGGTTTTGCTATTAAAATATCCCCTTTCTCTTCATCTTCTCATCAACAAAACAAAGGGAGATGCAGATTGACAGGGAGAGGAAATCACAGTGAAAAATAACATATGTGCCCATTTTGTTCATATCAAGATATATAAAATAAGATATTTTAAATTGTCAGTTCCAAGAATTAATATTGGGGCTGAGTAATAGATACTATTGATTGGAAATGGGATAAATTTCAACTTTTCATCACACTCTATGTTGCAAAGCACAGTTTAGTACAAAAGAATACACCTTAACCTTTAACCATAAATGCTCATGTACTTTGAAATATTCTAAACTACCCAATATACCTGCATATATATTGTAGCTATCGATAGTCACACTAATTTTTGAAGTAAGAAATAAGAATAAGTCATGATGATGTGGAGGAAAGGAAATATTTCTGCATGGTGAAAATGTAAATTGGTGAATTTAGTATGGGATGCAGTGTGTGTGTATGTTCCTCAGAAAATTAAAAAAAGAATTGTCATAAGACCCAGAAATTCTACTTCTGAGTATAACTGATAGAAAATGAAATCACTGCTTCAAAGAGATATCTGTACCCCCATATTCACTGCAGTATTATTTAGAATATTCAAAACATAGAAACAAATCACTGTTCATGGATAGATGAATGCATAAAGAAAATGTGGCATCAATAGATAGATATAGATATATAACCTCAATAGACTCATATATGAAGATGACACTACCCTTATGGCAGAAAGTGAAGAGGAACTGAAGAGCTTCTTGATAAGGGTAAAACAGGAGAGTGAAAACGTTGGCTTAAAATTCAGCATTCAAAATTCAAAAATGAAGATCATGGCATTTGGTCCCATCACTTCATGGCAAATAGATGGGGAAATAATGGAACCAGTGAGAGACTTTATTTTCTTGGGCTCCAAAATCACTGCAGATGGTGATTGCAGCCATGAAATTAAAAGATGCTTGCTCTTTGGAAGAAAAGTTATGATAAAACTAGACAACATATTAAAAAGCAGAGACATCACTTTGCTGACAAAGGTCTGTCTAGTGAAAGCTATAGTTTTCCTGTTAGTCATGTATGGATGTGAGCATTGAACCATAAAGAAGGCTGAATGTTGACTAATTGATACTTTTGAACTGTGGGTTTGGAGAAGACTCTTAAGAGTCCCTTAGACTGCAAAGATATCAAACCAGTCAATCCTAAAGGAAATCAGTCCCGGATATTCATTAGAAGGACTGATGTAGAAGTAGAAACTCCAATACTTTGGCCACCTGATGTGAAGAGCCAACTCATTAGGAAAGACCCTGATGCCAGGAAAGACTGAAAGCAGGAGGAACAGGGGATGACAGAGGATGACATAGTTGGGTGGCACCACCGACTCAATGGACAAGAGCTTGAACAAGCTCTAGGAAAGAGTTAAGGACAGAGATGCCTGGCACGCTGCAGTCCATGGGATTGCAAATAGATGGACAGTACTGAGCAACTGAACAATAAAGTATATATAGAGAGGTATATTATTCAGCCGTGAAAAACAAAGTAATCCTCTATTTGTAACAACTGAAGTGGAATTCGAAGACATTATGCTAAGTGAATTAAGTCATACAGAGAAAGGCAAAGACAGTAAGTCTCCTACATACAGTCCTTCAAGTTTTGAATTTTCAAAGATGTGAAGGTTCATTCCATCAGTGTCAGGCATGAGTGAAACTGCAGCTTATCCTCTATCTCCTATTGCTGACAGTCCTTCAGCTCTATCTTTTCTTACCTCCTGTTCCTCCTACAGTCAGTAATTCTTCTGGTCTGTTTACTTGATGCCAGGCATGTATGCCAACCATTGTACTATACTGCTGTTCTTTTCAAGGTACTGTAAGATTAATGATTACTTATTTTTTGTATATTATTTGTGTGAAAGGTATTATAAACTTATTATAATACAGCACTATATAGCCAATTGTGTTAGTTGGTTAACTAATCTAACTTTATTGGATTTATGGACAAATTGCACTTATCAACATGCTGTCAGGATGAAACTCATTTGTATGCAGAGGACTTACTCTACTGCATGATCTTATTTATATGTGGAATCTGAAATAATCAAACTCAAAGAAACAGAGAACAGGTGGTTGCTTGCTAGAGGTGGGGGAAAGGGGTGAAGGTGAAGGTGGTCAAAAGGTACAACTTCCAATTATGAGACCAATGAGTTCAATATTCAATGTTTTTAAAATAATAAAAATTAGAGACATAAAACATAATTTTTAATAGTTTAAAATTGAAATAATCAATTTAATGATCATAAAATATTACCTACATAAAATATATCTTCTAAATACTAAAGAATTTAGAATTCTAAAAGTCACAGGGTAAAAAGTTTTTATATGAATTTAAAAGGCATATTTTATTTTCAAATTCCAAAACTTGCCCGAACTTTTCTTTCTAAAGTACAAATAGATTTGTTCTTAATAAACTCTCGAAATAAAAAGAATTATTGTAGAAGCCAGAATTGTTATATATATTTTACTTAGGGATATTTAAATTCTTTTCTGTGGGTTTTCTTTGAGCAGGGATAAGAAGCATTCATTTCTTATTACTGTTTGCAAAGCTTTTAAAAATGTCCTGGTATACTGTTGGCAAGGGACCATTAGAATGCTAATAATGATGGAAGGAGTAACTTTGATTTTGAACCTCTTTTACTTAAAATTTCCTTGCATTTCCTGAGCATGCAGAACACAAAGTGCTGAAGTACAATAATTACAAATGTTTCTTTAAAGGGATTTTATCTGTTCACATTTCAAACACACAGGGAATTGAAAAGTGAATGTATAATGGTAGTTCTTATCATTTATTTTGAATGATAAATTTTAAAGCAACTTTTATGAAACCCACTGGAAGATTTTTTCTGGTACCAATTTATTTTTATTTTAATTTGGAAACAAATGTCCATGCTCTTGATATGAATTTTGAATGCAATACTTAAATGTATATCTTAAATATTATGTGAATTAATAAGGTTACAATTTTATGTATAAATTTACATTTAAAGATGAATTAATAACTCTTTAAAACAGATAATCATGTTTTCAACAAAATGCAATACTTTTGTATTTATTTACAATATCAGTCAGTATTGCTTTGAAGATCTGTTTTAAGGTGAAGTGTGTCCCCTCCAAATTTATATGCTGGAGAAGTTTTCATCCCCAATTCCCCAGAATGTAACTGTATTTGGAGATAAGGCCTTTAAAAAGGTAACTAAATTAAATTTTGTTCATACAGATGGACTCTAATCCAAATGACTGATGTCCTTATAAGAATAGTAGACTAGAGCACACTCACATAGGGCAGACCCTGTGTAGACACAAGGAGAAGTGGGCCATTGACAAGCTTAGAAGATAGGCCTCAAAGAAACCCAACCCTACTGATACCTTGATCTTGGACTTCCATCCTCTAGAATTGTAAGAAAATTAATTTCTCTTGTTTAAGCTTCCTAGTCTGTGGAGCTTTGGTATGGAAGCTCTAGAAAACTAATGTATCACTGTGCTAAATTATTTGTGACATGGAAAATGTGACTATAAGAAATTATTCATTTTGCTGCTATCTATTTACAAATCATATATTAAGATTTAGATGTCACAGTCAACCTCCTCTCTCAGACAAACTGAGTATTTTCTTTTTTTTTTTCACACACAAAGTGATTTAGACCCCAGAATAAAATGCATATGGTTAGCGGTAGATTCTCAAAGCATTTATCCACCTGGGAAGGGATAGAAACAGATGCAATGTTGCAACAACAAAAACACAAGGATTATTAATACACTTTCCTTGAATTTGGAAAGCATTTCCTCCAATCAAACGGTCAGTGAAGGAGAAAGCAAAAACATCATCAGCTGAGGTGCTGGTGTCTCATACAGTAAACTTCTAGTCCTGGAAACAGGCAGGACTCAGGATTCTTCCATGAATATTCATAAAATCAGAATCAGCCATACCCACCCTGACTTTGGGATGCCCAGGGTTCCAACTCCACTCTTCCCACATCCAAGGCAATTCTAAGTTCAGGGATAGAGGAAGACACAGAAAGAAATTGAAGCACCTGGGGTATTTGAGAGCACATGGGCAGCTGTGAGAGAACAGCGAAGGGCTGGTTTTAGTCTAGATCCCTAGAAAGTGAGTCATTAATCTTAACAGGTAATGGAGGTTGGAGGGCTCAAAGTGAGGTGGGAAGGAGGAAGGCCAGGTGGGCACCTGCAGTGCTTCCTTTCCAGGATGAAGAAGGTGTGTGTGTGTGTGTGTGTGTGTGTGTGTGGTGGAGGCATTTTTCCACTGGCTTCAATGTCCTATTTACATCAACAGAGAATCCAGGCAGGAGATGGGTACTTATAGGAATGCATTTCTTCACCAATCAGTAACTAGGAGCCTCAAGGAGAGGACAGGTGGTATGGAAACCTGTGGGCTAAGTCAGGTAGAGTCATCTGACATTTCTGCTGGGAAAGGGCAGAGAGGACTGGTCCCAAACAAAGAAAAATTTTACAAGAAAAGAAGGAAAGTCTGCACTGTAAGAATTTTATATATCAAATGAAAGATTGCACAGGATTTTGAAAGCAGGTAAATATATGTTTAAAACACCAGAGAAGAGCTGAATATTTAGTATGTACATATAAGAAAATACTCATGTAAATTATCGGTATCCTCAGCATTTAGATGCAGGGTATTTTTATGTAAACTTTTTGTATCTTTCACATTCTCTGCAAAGAATAAATATTTTTAAAATGATACAGTTATTTAAAATAGGGGAGGATTAAGTGGCGTTTAAAATGCAATCTACATCTAATCTAGAGAACACATTTGGTGTCTTCTGATAATAATCTTTTACAGCTGCAGGTTTTTCATGCTGCGCCACTGGCTTTGTCTTTAGTGGAAATTTATTCTTCCTTTTATTCAGCTATTCTACATAATAGCACCTAATATTAGAGAGACTTTTGTAGTTGTCAAGACACTTATGCATAACTTCTCATTTAATCTTCACAGCTGTCCGGAGAAATAGGTAAAGTAAGAATTACTCTCACTGATTTAGAGATGAAGAAGCCGACCCAAGAGAAATCATCTAAAAGGCTTCAGGATATATAACCACCCTCGGAAGGACCTAGACCACTTAGGTCTTCATGTCAAGCATGATGTTCTCCTCAACACTTCAAAAAGTATCTTGAAATTTGCACCACCCTAGTGCAATATTCCTCCATTCCTTTGGTAACAAAACATTCCCATGGAACAGAGAGGAGAGAGTCACACAGTCTCTTCTGTGAGGATTAAGCACAGGAAAGTGCTTAATCTTAGTTCTCCACTCACCAAATGTAAGGAATCAGAATTTACAGTGTGCAGCCATCCAGGAACCTAGAGGGAGCTCTGCGGAGACCTCCAGGGTGATCCTGCACTCCACCCATGATTTGAAGCCTTCCTTCATTCCCATCACTCGTTCACTGGGAGGAGATTTACCCATAGCTCCAAACTAATGCAAACCCCCTACCATCTGGGCATTACGTGAACCAGACTCACACACTTGGTTACATACTTGGCTACCTTAACAGAAGTTCATCCATTGCTGAACCTCTTTCTCTGTGACAGATGAGTAAATTTAGCCCACTTAGTCATGGGGAGGCAGGACAATGCAGGGGAGATCATACAAAATCTGGAATGAGACATGCTTGATTTTTTTTTTTTTTTTTTGCTTAAAAAAAAAACCATTGTATTTTGAGTGTCATATTAGATTTCTACAGCTACTATAACACACTGCCACAATTTTAGCAGCTTTAAACAATATACATTTGTTATCTTACAGTGCTATAGGTATTAAGTCCAGTACAGTTCTCACTGGGCTAAAATCAAGGTGTTAACAGGCTGTATTCCTTTTTAAAGACCCTAGTGGAGAATCTATTCCCTTGCTCACTTGGGCTGTTGACAAAGTCTGGTGCCTTGCAGTCATAAAAATGAAAATCTGTGTCCTTGCTGGAGGCCAGCTGAGGGCCTCTCCTAGTTTTCAGTGACTGCCTGCATCCATTGGTCCATGGCCCTCTTCTGTCTTCATAAATAGCAGATCCAGTCCTCACACTTCACATCTTTTATGAAACACACTTGAATTTTTCCTCCTTATAAAGTAACCGATTCTCGGAAAGTCACTCATCTTAATATATGTAATTTTCCAATATTCTGAGCCTTTTTAATTTAGAAATGTGAAAAAATGATACTTTAAATGTTTCCAAACTTTCTACTTTAAGATATTGTATGACTAGTCAGTCTTATTCATGCTCTGTTGGTCATCGTGTATGACTCAGCGACCCATGGACTGTAGCCTGCCAGGCCCCTCTGTCCATGAGATTTTTCTAGGGAAGAATACTGGAGTGGGTTGGCATTTCCTACTCCAGGAGATCTTCCTGACTCAGGGATCAAACCTGTGTCTCCTGCATTGGCAGGTGGTTTCTTTACCACTGAGCTGCCTGGAAAGCATCAAGCCCCATTATAATACAAGTGAGAGCCAAGACAAGCTTTGCTTAAGTAATTCTTGTATTATTATTGTCACACAATAGACCTAGACTGGGAAAATCTACTCATCTGATAGGGATTTTATTAAATGTAAATAAAAAATGTAATGTATCTGGTACATACAAAGTTCAAAATAAACATATACCCTCTTCAAATCCTGGCCTACTCCATTTCTCTTGGTGAAAATTATGAATTCACATGATTAGCTAACTTACTCACTGATCTCATTTTCACTTGCCTGGCCTTTCAAGCCCACCACTCCTTTTCTGACTAGGGTCTTCTGACTAATCCTGTTTGCTTCTTCCATTGTCTTAAAAAATCCACATACAAATTAAGACCCATTTGGTTGTTAAACTTATTGTTTATTTAACAATGATTTTGGCATATCATCACCATCATCTCTCTCTTCTCTTACTTTTTTGCAACTCTTACCAAATGAGCCCCAACCAAAAATAAACAGTGCATGTCACTGCTTCCGAGGAACTTAGAATTCTATAAAGGAACACAGATTGTGTGTGTATGTGTGTACTCACATGTTTTTATAAACAGCATATTGTAATTTTTCAGAGTAATTTGTTCAGAGTTGGACTTCCCTGGTGGCTCAGATGGTAAAGCATCTGCCTACAATGCAGGAGACCCGGGTTCAATCCCTGGCTCGGGAAGATCCTCTCGAGAAGGAAATGGCAACCCACTCAAGTGTCATGACTGGAAAATCCCAAGGACAGAGGAGTGTGGTAGGCTACAGTCCATGGGGTCTCAAAGAGTCGGACACAACTGAGTGATTTCACCTTCACTTTTTTTTTCTTTGTTCAGAGTTGGGTGGAGATATGTAGTTAATTGTAGATATATAGGTAAATTTTAACAGTTTGGGGCACGAGGTTTGGCAGAAAGACTTATTTACAGTTACAGACATTTAAGCTGAGAATTAAAACATAGGCATGTTTTCAATGTGCTACCAAATGCTGAGGAATAGTGCAAGCATCCAGGGGAGCAGGCAGGGGAATTCTAATGCAATCTGTCACTGGATGTAACTTGTGATCACTGGGATTCAAAGGACAAAACTGTGCAGTAAGAGGCCTGTTGGAAAGCTTAGGTGTAACAAAAACACTGATAAGGAACATAGGCTGTGGCAAGCAAATTTGGATTTCATTCTGTGGTTAGTGAAAGATTTTAAATCAGAAGAAGTCATATGCTTTATTTTAAAAGACTTTTTCTTCTTTTTGTAGAGTAGAGGAGAGTAAAAACAAGTGTGAAATTCAGCCAAAACCACCTTGTGAAGATGCAGAAGAGTGAGAGATAAGACGTAGAGGCACATTGTCTATAAGAGGCTGCAGTAACTAGAGACTGACAGTACAGAGCAGGTGAAACAGCAAGAGACTTAATTTATCTAAGTAACACTATTTTTGCTGGGGTGTTTGGATGTACTAGCAGATAAAGGCAGGAGGTAGAACAGCCAAAATGAGGGGAAAGATAAGGAGTTTAGTTTTAAATAAAGATTGAGATATCTTTAGGTAACTAATAAAGTTTAAATATATGAAATTGAAAATATTTGACCTTTTTTGACTTAATAAAGGGCAATTTTATACTGTACACCTAGTAAATACTTGAGTTTCTTTTCTCCAGGAGCCTCTAGCTCAATGCTACCCTCAGCTTTGCCTTCCTCTGAGCTTTGCTTAAAGGAGAAATGATATCAAATATAAATTTTTGAGATTAATTGTTTGTCTGTTGCTTCATTGGCTATTATTTTCTCCCATTCTGAAGGCTGTCTTTTCACCTTGCTTATAGTTTCCTTTGTTGTGCAAAAGCTTTTAATTTTAATTAGGTCCCATTTGTTTATTCGTGTTTTTATTTCCAATATTCTGGGAGGTGGGTCATGGAGTATCCCGCTTTGGATTATAGCAGAGAGTGTTTTGCCTATGTTATCCTCTAGGAGTTTTATAGTTTCTGGTCTTATGCTTAGATCTTTAATCCATTTTGAGTTTATCTTTGTGTATGGTGTTAGAAAGTGATCTAGTTTCATTCTTTTACAAGTGGCTGTCCAGTTTTCCCAGCACCACTTGTTAAAGAGGTTGTCTTTTCTCCATTGTATATTCTTGCCTCCTTTGTCAAAGATAAGGTGTCCATAGATGCGTGGATTTATCTCTGGGCTTTCTATTCTGTTCCATTGATCTAT
>ML661345.1:749561-805581 GCA_007570785.1 Antilocapra americana
TATAGTTTTCTATATACAAGTCTTTTGATTCTTTAGGTAGAAATACTCCTAAGTATTTTATTCTTTTTGTTTCGATGGTGAATGGGACTGTTTCCTTAATTTCTCTTTCTGATTTCTCACTGTTAGTGTATAGGAATGCCAGGGATTTCTGTGTGTTGATTTTGTATCCTGAAACTTTGCTATATTCACTGATTAGCTCTAGTAATTTTCTCGTAGAGTCTTTAGGGTTTTCAATATAGAGGATCATGTCATCTGCAAACAGAGAGAGTTTTACTTCTTCTTTTCCAATCTGTATTCCTTTGATTTCTTTATCTGCTCTGATTGCTGTGGCCAAAACTTCCAAAACTATGTTGAATAGTAGTGGTGAGAGTGGGCACCCTTGTCTTGTCCCTGATTTCAGGGGGAATGCTTCCAGTTTTTCACCATTGAGGATAATGTTTGCTGTGGGTTTGTCATATATAGCTTTTATTATGTCAAATATAAACTAGGTATAACTCATTACAGAAGTATTTATATGTTAATAAATTTTAAAGTGTCCATGAAATTATGGATTTAAAAGTTGGCTCAAAATATTTAAGAATTAAAAAATAAACATCTAGACAGGTACAAACTATAGAAATTGACTGAAGAACAAACAGAAAATATAAATAGATCTATAATAAACAAAGAGAATAAACCATTAACTTAAAGTCTTTCCACAAAGAAAAGCCCAGACCCAGATGGCATCTACCAAATATTTAAAGAAATGATATCAATTCTTGACAATATCTCCCCCAAAACAATAGAGCAGGGAACATATTTCAACTCATTCTATGAAGTTATTCTTATACAAAACCAAATTAAGTCATCACAAGGGAAAAGAAAACTATAGAGCAGTAACTTTTAAAAATATAGACAAAAAAATCTTAATACAGCACTAGCAAATCAAATCCACAAGCATATAAAGGGTTTTATACTGTGATCAAGTGGTGTTCATCCAGGAATACAATGTTGGTTTAATATCCAAATATCAATTAAAGTGATACACCATTTCAATAGAATATGGAGTTATTAAGCATATCATTTTTATTCTTCTGTTTTCAGATGCTTTGATCTGAGGCCTGGCTGACCCTGGAGGGACTGCCCCTCCCAGGGTGAGGGATATCTAGCTTGCCCACAATTGCACCCTCCATCTATAAACCAGCCAATCCAGAGTCTGTACCCTAACCACCTTCTCTATCTGCCTCTTTCTCAACTTGAAGTACAGCATCTGCAGAAACTCAAAATATCATCATCTTGCCCTTACAATCAGGAACAAGATAAGAATGTCACTCTTGCCACTTATAATCAAAATTGTACTGGAGGTTCTAGACAGGATAATTAAGGACTCAAGGAAAAGAAGTAAGAGGAATCCAGACTGAAAAAAAAAAAAAAACAGAGTACAACTATGTTTATTCAAAGTTATGATCTTGTATATAGAAAGTCCTAAGGAACTCTCTATAAATGATTAGAATGAGTAAGTGAATATGACAAGTTTGTAAGATGCAAGATTGCTACCCAAAAGTTGAAAACCTTGTTTCTAATAGACTAGCAAATTGCTACACATTTTGTGGCTTAAAATGGAAAATGATTTATTATTATTATTTTTTAAAGTATTTATTTGGCTGCTTTGGGTCTTAGTTGTGGCATGTGGGATATTCGCAGCATCATGCAGGACATTTTGTTGAGGTGAACAGATTCTCTAGTTGTGGCTCAAGGGCTCAGTAATTGCAGTGTGTGGGCTTAGTTGCTCTGTGGCATGTAGGATTTTAGTTCCCAAACCAGGGATCAAACCTATGTCTTGAACTTTGTAAGGAAGATTCTTAATCATTAGACCACCAGGGAGGTCCCAATTAATTATCTTTAGTTCTATAAATCAGAGGTTTGAGATGGACCTTTATGGGGTAAAATCCAGGTGTCAACAGGGCTATATTTCTCTCTGGAGGCTCTAGGGGAGAATATACTCCCTTGTTCTTTAAAATTCTGTATGCTGCCCATAACGCTGAGCTCATGGCCCCTCCTTGAACAATTCCAACCTCTACTTTCATCATCAAATCTCATTTCCCTCTAGGAACTGGGAGAATAAGAGTGATTACTAATGGCTATTTTTTTTTTAATGAGTTGATGAAAATGTTCTCAAATTTATTATGATAGTGATTGTATAGCTCTGAATGTACTAAAATGAGTTGAATTGTAGACTTAAGATGAGTGGATAGTAGTTGAATTATATCTCAATAAAACTGTTAAAAAACACAGAAAAAATAAGAACAGTGTGATATGAGCAATATCTTCAGATAAGGAAAAATGAAAAGATATCAATTTCTGCAACACAGTATTTATTTAAATATTAGTATTTCCTTATAATTATTTTAATTTGATATGAAAATATTAGAAAGAATATAAAAACCAGAGGAAAATTTGAAAATAATTAAGATATATCTCCACTGAGAAATAGACAAAGTGCAAATCCTAGAGTATAACATTTTATTCTCTATTAAGTCTAGATAATTTTTATAATGAAACCAAGATGAGATTAACTTATGTAAATTGCATACACTCATTTTTGGAATGTAGTGTAAACCTGTTTCCTTTGATTATTTAAGCATAATTTCAACTCTAAATGAACAATTATTTGAATCATCTTATGTGTTAAAGTGCTTAAACAGAATGTGGGTAAGATGGCAAAAAGAATTACGGTATCTAAAATACTTATGAAAAAGGAACAGTTCAGCTCATGAGGAGGCAATGAAACATTTTAATTGCGGTTTTAAAATTCAGCATTTAAATCTGTTAAGATTCAGGCAGCACTCCAGCAATGGGTAAACCATGAATGTTGCTCTGGTTCTTAAACGAGTTGTGAGCAAAAGGATGAATGACTGACTTTTCAAATGACTGCATATAAAGTTTGTCACCAAGACACTAAAGGCAATTAAGAGAGCAAACAATTTAAAGCATGACAGTGTAACTAGTTCTTGATGCAATAGATAGTCACCTTGTGGAATCCATGGCCACAGTAATATGGCTAAATAAATGTAAAATCTCAGTAATTTTATGAGTAATAATAAAGGTTTATGTTGACTAGTACATTGACAAAAGTGCTACCTAACAGTTTGTAATAAGAAAGTTGTCTTAATATCTGAATGGAAGGCAATGTATTCACAAAACGAGATTTGATTTCAAAAGACAACAAAATTTCGAGTTTGTGAGTAAAACACATACTGATGGGAATAATCCTTCACAGAGTTGAAGGCACCAGCCCCTGGAGCTCCAGTGATGGACAGCAGGCACTTCCCACCTGGAACTCTGCAGCAGCATGCTCCTGGTCCATCCCAGTCCAGTACACCACCGAGAGCTCAACACTGGAGTTGTTTTTTTTTTTTTTTCCCTGTTGGGACAAACAATGTTGGGGGAGGTAATCTCCAGGTAGCACCTCCAACCAATGAGTGATGAGGATTGGTAGAAGAGTGACTCCAGCCCTCTATTGCCTCAGATGGGACAATGCTGAGGGTTGCTGAACACTGTCACCTGAGGTCCCTCACAAGTTGGAGCCTCAGCTGCTTGGTCAGGAACATGGTCTTCAACGAGCCTGTCAACCAGAACTTAAGAAATGGTAATCTAACTGAAATAAAGAGGTGTTTACTGGGGGTCTCTTAGGACTTCAGCTCATGTGACACAGATTTAAGAGGCATTTGAATTACATTGCACAAGACTACAAAATGGAAGAAAGTTTATAAAGGCAAGACTGCAAGGCTACACAAATTGCAAAGGATTAGTTAGCAAGGGAGCAGGATACAAAATCAACATACAGAAACTAGTTATATTTCTTTATATTAACAGTGAAATATCAGAAAGGGGATGCAGAAAAGCAGTGTCTTTTAGAATCACATCAAAAAATACATAGGGAATAAACCTGACCAGGCAAGTGACAGATTTATATGCTTGAAACTATAAAATATTAACAAAGGAAATTGAAAATGATTCAAAGAAGTGGAAATATATCCCGTGCAGTTGGATTGGAAGAATTAATTTTGCTAAAATGGTCATACTTTCAAAAAGAATCTACAGATTTAATGTGATCCCTATTAAATTATCTGTGACATTTTTCACCAGAACTAGAACAAATAATACTAAAATGTATATGGAACCAGAATACCAAAGCAATCGTAAGGAAAAAGAACAAACTAGGAGGCATAATTCTCCCAGATTTCAGACAATACTATCAATACAAAGCTATAGTAATCAAAAAGGCATGATACTGACACAAAACATGCAGACGCATCAGTGGAACAAAATAGAAAGCCAAGAAATAAACCCACACACCTATGGACAATTAATCTTTGATTAAGGAAGCAAGATTATACAATGGCAAAAAAACAGTCTCTCCAGCAAGTCATTTTAGGAAACTTGAGCAGAGCATGTAAATCAATGAAGTTAGAGCACTCTCTCACACCATGTGCAAAAATAAACTCAAAATGGCTTAAAGACTTCAACATAAGACATGATACCTTAAAACTCCTAGAAGAGAATATAGGCACAACATTCTCCATCTATGGAATATTCCAGGCAAGAGTACTGGAGTGGGTTGCCATTTCATTCTCCAGGGAATCTTCCCAACCCAGGGATCAAACCCAGGTCTCCTGCATTGTAGGCAGACACTTTACTGTCTGAGCCACCAGGGAAGTCCTTTGCACAGCAAAGGAAACCATAAACAAAAGGAAAAGACAGCCTTCAGGGGGGAGAAAATATTTGCAACTGATGCAACCCAGTGACTTACAAGGGCTTAATCTCTGAAATACACAAACAGCTCATACAATTCAACAATAAAAAAAGAGACAACTGAACTGAGAAATGGGCAGAGAATAAAATAGATATTTCTCCAAAGAAGACATACAGATGGCCAACAGGCAAATGAGAAAATGCTCAACATCACTAATTATTTGTTGTTGTTCAGTCACTAAGCAGTGTCAGGCTCTGTGACACCATGGCCTGCAGCATGCCAGGCTCATCTCTCCTCAACTGTTTCTGAGAGTTTACTCAAATTCCTGTCCATTAAGTCAGTGATACTGTCTAACCATATTATCCTCTGCCGCCTCATTCTCCTTTTACTGTCAGTCTTTCCCAGCATCAGGATCTTTTCCAATGAGTTTGCTCTTTGTATCAGATGGCCAAAGTATTGGAGTTTCAACATCAGTCCTTCAGATGATATTCAGGATTGATTTCCTTTAGGATTGGCATATTTCATCTTCTTGCTGTCCAAGGGACTCTCAAGAGTTTTCTCCAACACCACAGTTCAAAAGTGTTAATTATTCAGTGCTCAGCCTTTTTATGGGCCAACTCTCACATCTAAACCTGACTACTGGATAAACAATAGCTTAGATTACACAGACCTTTGTCGGCAAGATGATGTCTCTATTTTTTAATAAACTGTTTATGTTTGTCATAGCTTTTCTTACAAGGAGAAAGCTTCTTTTAATTTCATGGCTGCAGTCACCATCTGCAGTGATTTTGGATTCCAAGAAATAAAGTCTCTCACTGTTTCCATTGTTTCCCTATATATTTACCATGGAGTAATGGGACTGGATGCCATGATCTTCCTTTATGAATGTTGAGTTTTAAACCAGCTTTCTCACTCTGCTCTTTCACCTTCATTAAGAGATTCTTTAGTTACTTTTCACTTTCTGCCATAAGTGTGGTGTCATCTGCATATTTGAGGTTACTGATATTTTCCCAGCATCTTGATTCCAGTTTGTGCTTCATCCTGCCTGGCATTCTGTATATTGTAATCTGCATATAAGTTAAATAGGCAGGATGACAATATACAACCTTGATGTGCTCCTTTCCCAATTTGGAACCAGTTCTTTGTTCCATGTCCAATTCTAACTGTTGATTCTTGACCTGCATACAGGTTTCACAGGAGGCAGATAAGGTAGTCTTTTATTTCCATCTTAAACAGAATTTTCCCAGTCTGTTGTTATCCACACAGTCAAAGGCTTTAGCATAGTTAATGAGGCAGAAGTAGATGTTTTTCTAAATTTCTCTTGCTTTGTCTATGACTCAGTGGATGTTGGCAATTTGATCTCTTGTTCCTTTGCCTTTCCTAAATCCATCTTGTACAACTAGAATTTTTTTGGTTCATGTACTGTTGAAGCCTAGCTTGAAGGATTTTGAGCATTACCTTGCTAGCATGTGAAATGAGTGCTATTGTGCAGTAGTTTGAACATTCTTTGGCATTGCCCTTCTTTGGGATTGGAATGAAAACTGACTTTTTCCAGTTCTGTGGAAAAATCATAGCTTTGACTATACAGATCCTTGTCAGGAAAGTGCCATCTCTGCTTTATAATACACTACCTAGGTTTGTCACAGCTTTCCTTCCAAGGAACAAGTGTCTTAATTTCAGGGTTATAGTCACCATCCCCAGCGATTCTGAAGCTCAAGAAATTAAAACGTGTCACTGTTTCCATTTTTTCCTCTTCTATTTGCCATAAATGATAGAACTCTATGCCATTATTTTAGCTTTATCTTTTCTCTCTCTTTTTTTTTTTAAATTTTTAAACCATGAAAGTATGATAACACATTTACAAGAGACTTGGAAAATGCAGAACAAAGTTACATATGGCTCTAATATATATTACAATTATTTTAAGTAGATGAATTAATATTTTTAGTTAAGTTTCAATATTAAACTCTCAAAAATTAATAGAATGGGTATACAGAAAAGTAGTAGACCTGAGAAGCACTGTGAACCAATTCCTCATAATTAAGATTTATACAGTTTTCACACAAAAGCAGGATACAAATTCTATTCAAGTTCCCATAGACTATACACTAGGAGATACTGGAATGTATTCAGGGACATAAAACAAGGTGCAAAAAGCTCATAGTGTAAGTGTGTTGAAATCATACAGAATGTGTTCTCCTATCATTGTAGAATTGTGTTTAAAATCAATATAAAAAGATATCTGAAAATAACTCATATATTTTCAAATGTAATGTGCTTTTACCAAGATTTTCTATACCTTTGACTTAGCCTTTGCAAGCCTCATAAAAGTTAGAAGACTGATAAAACAGAGGCTGATTGCAGAGAAGAAACTATTTAAATGAGAAATTAATTTCAAAGTGAAAGTTAATATCAAATATATTTTTAAAACTCCACGTATTTGGAAATTAAATACCTGATTTTAAATGATGGGTGTATCTAAGAAGTCACAACAAAGAAAATTAGAAAATATTTGTAAGAGTCAAAATGAAAATAGAATTTACCAGAATTTGTTGCGTGCAACTGAAGCTGTTCAATCCAACTGAATACAATGTGGAAAATTGAATATGATATTAAAACAAACAATTAATACCAGGATAATTTTTTTTTTGAAATTTGAGCAAAATCTGTATTTTAGTTAATAACATTGTATCACATATTAATTTCCTGTTGTTTTTTTTAACAGTATACTATTTCTTAATTTTATCAGAATTGGATTAGAAGTTTCAAGACTTAGCAATTTTTTTAATCACTGAGATAATAAGCTTTCTAGTCTTTCAACAGTAATAATATGCCAAAATACATGGATTTTTTATATAT
Source organism: Antilocapra americana (assembly GCA_007570785.1). Classification (NCBI taxonomy): domain Eukaryota; kingdom Metazoa; phylum Chordata; class Mammalia; order Artiodactyla; family Antilocapridae; genus Antilocapra; species Antilocapra americana. The sequence continues at coordinate 757,156 of ML661345.1, forward strand.
ATATATATATATATATATATATATATACACACACACAAAAGGGTTTTGCTAAAATTGATAAAGGCTTGAGGAAGAACAACAAAAAAATCAATATGGAGAAATTGGAAAACATAAACTAAATGAAATGGGAGCACTGAATATGAAATAGAAACAGTGAAACAAACCAGATAAAAGTGAAAAATCTTCATATGGTCTAGTTGTTTTTAAATATGAATGCACATTAGAAATACACCTGGATCTTTGGAGGAAAAATAGCAAACCTGGGCATTGGTATTTTTTAAAAATTTCCAAGATAATTCGGATATTAAAAAAATAAATTTAAATGATTTCAGATTTTCTAGTAAATGGTAGTTTTAGAGATATAGAATTCTATTATTTTCAGTTGATCAATCGTGATAGAATGGTGTTAAGTGAGTAATAGTTACATAACCACAATAGTATTAATAAAATATGTTAATCAGTTTTCAAAATCAATAGTCAAGTCAAAAAAATCATTACAATTGCAAATGATAATGGAAATATGACTAATCTAAAAATATAAAATAATTATATACAATTTGAAGGGTTAAGTAGAGTGGTATAATAAGTGAAAGTGCATGCATGCACATGTTTTCATCTGTCCAACCAGTCTATGTCTTTTGGTTGGTGTAATTAATCCATTTACAGTTAAGGAAATTACTGATATACATGATCCTACTACCATTTTCTTTATTGTTTTATATTTATTTTGCGTAGATTTTTCCTTCTCCTGTGTTTCCTGCCTAGATAATTTCCTGTTGCATTTGTTGTAAAGCTGGTTTGGTGTTGCTTAATTCTCTTAACTTTTGCTTGTCAGGAAAACTTTGCTTTCTCCATCAAATCTGAATGAGATTCTTGCTGGGTATAGTATTCTTTGATTGCAGGTTCTTCCTTTTAATTATTTATATATATATATATATATATATATATATATATATATATATATATATATCTGCCATTGAGAAATCAGCTCATAACCTTATGGGAGTTCCCTTATGTGTTATTTGTCATTTTTTCCTTGTTTCTATCAGTATTTTATCTTTGTCTTTTATTTTTTTCAGTTTGATTACTATGTGTTTTGGTCTGTTCCTCCCTGACTGTATCCTGCCTGGGACTGTCTACACTTTCGGGGCTTGCTTGACTATTTCCTTTCCTACATTAGAGAAGTTTTCATCTATTTTCCCTTCAAATATTTTTTGGGTCTTTTTCTGTCTCTCCTCCTTCTGGGAGCCCTATAATGCAAATACTAATCCATTTAATTTTGTCCCAGAGGCCTCTTAGGCTGTCCTCATTTAAAAAAAAAAAATTTTTTTTTTTTCTATAGTCAGTTCTGTCACAATGATTTCCACCATTCTGTCTTCCAGGTCACTTATTCATTCTTCTGCCCCACTTATTCTGTTACTGATTTCTTCTAGTATGTTGGTCATCTGTTTGTTTTTTGGTTCTTCTAGGTTTTACCATTTGTTGCATCTTCTCCATTCTTTTCCAAGATCCTGGATCATCCTCACTATAACTATTCTAAGTTGTTTTTCTGGAAGGTTGCCTATCTCCACTTCATTTAATTATTTTTCTGGGATTTTATTGTGTCTCTTTAATTGGGAAAAATCTTCTGCCTTTTCATTCTGATTAATTTTCTGCAATGTGGTTTTAGTTTTAGCTGCTATGGGATTGTTGTTTTTCTTTCTTCTTCTGTCTGATATCAGATGGATGAGGCTAAGAGACTTGAGTAAGCTTCCTGATGGGAGGAACTGGTGGGGGGAGAAATTGGGTCTTGCTCTGATGGACACGACTGTGTTCAATAAGCTTTAATCTGATTACCTGCTGATGAGTGGGGTTATGCTCCTTCCTTGTTAGTTGCTTGGCTTGAGGAACTAAGTCCAGGAACTCCGTGGAACTGGTGGGTTCCAGTGTGCTCCTGTTGACCATTGTTTAACAGCTGTTTGCCACCATCATTTTAGTTTTTTTTCTTTTTTTAATGTTTAGTTTCAAGCCAGTTTTTTCACTCTTCTCTTTTACCCTCATAAAAAGGCTCTTCTGTTCCTTTTTACTTTCTGCAATTAGGTTGGTATAATCTGCTAATCTAAGGTTGTTGATATTTCTCCCAGTAGTCTTGATTCCATCTTGTGATTCATCTAGCCTGGCATATCCCATGATGTACTCTTCATATTACTTAAATAAGCAGAGTGACAATATACGGCTTGTTGTACTCCTTTCCCAATTTTGAACCAGCCCATTGTTCCATGTCTGTTTCTAACTGTTGCTTCTTAACCTGCATACAGATTTCTCAGGAGATAGGTAAGGTGGTCTGGTACTTCCATCATTTTAAGAATTTTCCATAGTTTGTTGTGATCCACACAGTCAAAGGCTTTCGCATAGTCAATGAAGCAGAAGTAGATGTTTGTCTGGATCTCCCTTGCTTCAACTCTCTATGATCAACCAAATGTTAGCAATTTGATCTCTGATTTCTCTGCCTCTTTTAAATCCAGCTTGCACACTTAGAAGTTCTCAGTTTACCTACTACTGAAGCCTGGCTGGAAAATTTTGAGCCTAACTGTAATAGCATGTGAAATAAGCAATATTTAACAATAGTTTGAACATTCTTTGGCATTGCCCTTCCTTGGGATTCAAATTAAAACTGACTTTTCTAGTCCTGTGGCCTCTGCTGAATTTTCCAAATTTGCTGACATATTTGAGGTTTACATTTTAATAACTTTATCTTTTAAAATTTTAAACAGCTCAGCTGGAATTCCATCACCTCCACCACCTTTGTTTCTAAAATGCTTGCTAAGGCCCACTTGACATCACACTCCTGTGTATCTGATTCTAGGTGAGTGACCACACCATCATAGTTATCTGGGTCATTAAGTCCTTTCTTGTTTAGTTCTTCTTTGTATGCTTGCTGCCTCTTCTTAATCTCTTCTGCTTCTTTTAGGTCCTTATCATTTCTTTTCTTTGTCAAGTCCATTCTTGCATGAAATTTTCCCTTGCTATCACCAATTTTCTTGAAGCGATCTCTAGTCTTTCTCATGTTGTTGTTTTTCCTCTACTTCTTTGCATTATTCATTCATGAAGGCACTTTTAATCTTTCCTTGTTACCCTCTGGAACTCTGCATTCAGTGGAATATATCTTCTCTTTTCTCTCTTGCTTTCTGCTTCTCATCTTTCCTCAGTTATTTGTAGAGCCTCCTCAGACAACCACTTTTCCTCCTTGCAGTTCTTTATCTTGGGAGTGGTTTGATCACCACATCATGTACAATGCTCCAAATTTACGTCTATAGTTCTTCAGGCACTCTGTCTACCAAATCTAATCACTTGAATCTATTCATCACTTTTACTGTACAATTATAAGGAGTTTGATTTAGGTCATACCTGAATGGCCAAGTGGTTTTCCCTACTTTCTTCAATTTACACCTGAATTTTCAATAAGGAGCTCATGATGTGAACCACAACTATCTCCAGGTGTTTTTACTGACTGTATAGAGATTCTCTATCTTTTGCTGAAAATCACACAATCAATCTGATTTCAGTATTGACCACTTGGTGATGTCCATATGTAGTATCAACTCTTGTGTTGTTGGAAAAGGCTGTTTGCTATTACCAGCACATTGTATTGACAAAACTATGTTAGCCATTGCCCTGTTCCATTTTGCACTCCAAGGCCAAACTTAACTGTTACTCCAGATATCTCTTGACTTCCTAGTTTTGCATTCCAGTTTCCTAAGATGAAAGAGACATCTTATTTTATTTATTTGTTTATTTTGATGTTAGTTCTAGAATATGCTGTAGTCTTCCTAGAACTACAGCTTCTTCCCCATTAGTGGTTGGGGATAGATTTGGATTGCTGTGATGTTGAATAATTTGCCATGGAAATGAATGGAGCGTATTCTGTCATTTTTGAGGTTGCACCCAAGTACTGCATTTTGAACACTTTTGTTGACTGTGAGGGCTACTCCATTTCTTGTATGGGCTTCTTGCCCATAGTAATATATATATATATATATAAGGGTCATTTAAATTAAATCCACCAATTTCTGTCCATTTTAGTTCACTGATTCTTAAGATGTAGATGTTCAATCCTGCAATTTCCTTCTTGACTACATCCAATTTATGTAGATACATGGACCTGACATTTCAAGTTCCTGTTCTATATATATATAATTATAACATTAGAGTTTACTTTCACCATCAGACACATCCAGAACTGAGCTTCATTTCTACTTTGTGTCAGCCACTTCATTCTTTCTGGAGCTATAAGTAATTGCCCTTCACTCTTGCCCAGTAGTACACTGGACACCTTCCAATGTAGTGGAATCATTGTTTTGTGTCATCTTTTTTGTGTTTTTATACTGTAGATGGATTCTCCAGGCAAGAATGCTAGAGTCAGTTACCATCTCCTCCCCCAGTGGACCATGTTTTGTCCAAACTCTTCCCTATGACCCATGCATCTTGGGTGGCCTTGCACTGAATGAGTCAATTTCATTGATTTACACAAGTCCCTTTGTCATGACAATTATCAGATAAATGCAAATCAAAAGTACAATGAGGTACCACCTCATTCCAGTTAGAATGGCCATCATTAAAAGTCTACAAATAGCAAGTGATAGAAAGAAATGTGAAGAAAATGGAACACTCCTACAATGTTGTTATGAATGTAAGTTGGTGTAGTCACTAATGAGATAAGTATGGAAGTTTCTCAAAAAGGTAAAAATAGTGTTTTCATACTATCCCACAATCTCACTCCTGGGCATATATCTTGATAAAACTATAATTTAAAAAGATATATGCACCCCTATGTTCATAGGATAGCTATTCACAATAGTCAAAACAGGGAGACAACCTACATGCCCATCCACAGATGAATGAATAAAGAAGATGTGGTACATATATACAATGGAATATTACTCGGCCACTAAAAGAATGGGCTTTAAATCCATTGCAGCAACATGGATGGAACTAAACTGAAGTAATTCAGAAAGAGAAAGATAAATACCCTATTGCATCACTCTATGATATAACCTAAACTATAACTCAAATGAACTTACCTATGAAACAGAAACAAGCTTACAGACATAGAGAAGAAATTTGTGGTTGCCAAGGGGAAGGGTATGGAGTGAGAGTTTTGGATTAGCAGATGCAAGCTATTATATATAGAATGGATAGACAACAAGGCCTTATACTGTGTAACATGGGGAGCTATATTCAATATTCTGTGATAAATTATAATGGAAAAGAATATAAAAAATAATGTTTATGTATATATATATATGTATGTGTGTGTGTGTGTGTATTTATATAACTAATATATGTAATTGAATTACTTTGCTGCACAGCAGAAACTAATACAACACTGTGAATCAACTACATTTCAACAAAAAAATTAGAATAACAGATTAGGATTGGGGTTGGCAATAAGTAAGGGTGCTTATTAAGCAAGTATTGGTGGTGATCTGGAATGATTACATAGTTGTAAAAGTGGGGAATTTTGAAACTACAAGACTGAAGTTTGTAACTAGTGGCAGATGATATTTTAAAAGATGCTGATGATGTCGGTGAGTTTGATACAGTTCAGAGAAAATTGATGGACTTCTTGGTGCAGGGATATGCCTGAGACCCAGATCCTCAGTGACCCTCTGACTCCGTTTTTATATAAGATGTGATTACGAATTATTTTTTCAATTTATCATTGCACACTTTCTTTGGCTTCTTTTTCTTTCCTGGCCCCTCTCCACAGCCTACTTGTCCTTTCTGACATCACCTCCTCTAATATTTAACTCCTGTTTATGTAACAATCTACACCGTAGTAGCTCCTTATGTCTCTGTATCTGCGTGCTTAGCTGGGCAGTTGTTATGTGACGGGTAGGACCAACTGGGCTCCTTCACAAGTTGTCTTCAGTGGAGAGTTCAGCTGGGGCTAGGATACCAAATCTGTCTTCAGTTGCAGGTCTACTGCCTCAACTAGTGAGGCAGGGGTCCCATATCATTAGGCATAAAGTGGTCTACCTGGCCTTCTTCACTTGGTAGTTGGACAACCCCTGGATAAAAACAGAAGATGAATCTTAAAGTGCACTCTCAGGAGTTTCAGAAAACCACCCCTACCCCTTCAGATTGGTCGGAACAGGTCACAGAGCCAGCCCAGATCAAAGATGGCACATAGATGCCTGACTTTTTGGTGATAGGTGTGGCGTGTTTGCATAGAGTGCCAAAGGCTGTCAGTGGCCATATTGCTGACATTCAGTCACTGTGACAAGCTTCCCAACTGCTTGGACTTAAATCCTTGTATAAAGGATCTTTTTTTGGGAAAACCCCACCTGTGGCAATGACATCTCAGCTCAGGGTGCTCCATACCCAAGACCCATGCTTGTTTTGAACATTTGCTCCCATGCATGTCCTTGGGTGGTAGAGTGCTTGGTCTGCAGAGTCTGGCCTCTCTACTGCAGTATGACACCATGATGCCTCTCTAGCCCTGTCCTGGCCTGTATGGACCCCTCAATATAGAGCATCTTTTCTGAATTTGGGTTTTCTAAGCTCCACCAAACAATGCCCTAGTGTTTCTTCAAAACAGTTTTTGGACAGAGTGGTGCTGAGTGTAGACTGGATAACACAATCCTAAGAATGGGTAACCTACCCTAGGAGTGTAGGATGGCATCCCCGGGGCCATGGCAAGACACCATGGAGTCACATATCTGCTAATGTATGGGTCATTGATGACCATCTGGGTCTGCTGTCTCCCTATGGAGTTCTCATATTTAGAGAAATGAGCGTGGGTTGAAAGGGGAATCCAGAGAGATAAGACTGCAGGTTATCTGTGTGAGCCTTGAGGTCTAAACATTTCAAGCATCTGCAAAAAGATTTGGAAAAGAGGGATGAAAGGCAAGAGCACTGTCAAATTCCCTCAGGAATAGTACACCCCTGGCTCTCAAATGGACAGTTAGCTTAGGAAGAAAGCTGGAACCAACACAGATGAGGAAGAGCGTGGACCCTCAGTAGCATACCCACCTGGGGTCCTCAGAGTTCATCAGCCTGGCCTGTCTGCCAGAGCTGGAGGCTCAAACCAGGCTTGCTGAGGTGGTGGGCGGCCTGAAGGTGCAGGTACTTGAGCTAGATGCAGGTGTTCCTGTCCTGAGCACAGCTAACCCAAAGGCAGCCCAGGGTGGAAAGGGGGAGTGTAAGCTGGGTACTCTGATGGAACTGTGGCCCTGGCAAGCTTTTACAGAAATGGACCACCAGCTGTGTTTACAAGGGTCACATTCCAAGAACATGGAGGAAAACAAAGGGCCATGAGAGACACAAGGATGGAAAAGAGAAACCAACCCCCAAGTCGCTGAGAGGCCCCATCAGAGGGGAACTAGTGCAGGCAAGCAGGCATCCTCCTCACAGTTTTAAAATGTGTGCATCCTGATGGGCTGAAAATGACTGAAAAGGTCTTGGTCAGACGCAGTCCTCATTCCTGAGGTTTAGGCCTCTTCCAAGTCCCTCTGGTGCTCCTCTACTTAGCCCCTCTGCCCTGGCAGAGTTCTTGGGCCTTCAAATCTATGGATGAGAGTAGAGACAGGATCTCCTGGGACAGAGCTAATGGTGTCCCCTGATTCCATTTGGGGACTTGTTCATCTTTACATGAATTCTTTGTGCTTTGGGGAATCCTGTTCCACTGAGAGAATCCAGCCCTTAATCACATGCCTTCTGGGCAGGGTAACAAATTAGTGTTTTGGATGGAGGCTTCACCCTCTGCTCCTACCAGACCCCATGTGATAGAGTGCTGATTGGGATCATTGTGGAGGGTTTAGGAGGGACTGTGATTCAGATGCCTGGGTGTGGGTCACAGAATCCTGAGGACAAAGGAAAGGAAGTGGTGCAGCATCACAGCAGGCCATGGGCTTGTCATAGCCCAGCCTCCAACCATCCATCCATTGGCACAGCCACATGTCCACCAGGCGACACAGTATGGTGACCGTTGCTTAGTAGGAGCTGACCTGTGTCCATCCCAAACCCTAGGCATGATGCATCACTTGATTCATCCAGGAAACAGACAAGGGTGAGACAAATCACCCAGTAACTTCCCACTCTAGATAAAGGAAGGTCAGTATATTTGTAGCTCGAAAGAAAACACTAACATATTTGATGAACACTTGGGATCAGGGGATGGACTGTGAGAACTGGTGTTTGGTGGATTACCCAAAAAGAGAAATAAGCTTGCTGGGCCAGACCCCTCCCTATAACTTCCTCTGCCACCAGGGGCCACCTAAAATCCTGCAACTCTGTAGCTAAGCCCAGAGAGTCTAATCTCAGCAGGCCTCTATCAGACTGACCACTCAGGAGGGAAAATCCACAGAGGCAGGTGTCTCAGGCATCCAGGTGTGTCTGAGCCTTTCCTGGGAGTGCAGAGACAGAAGCCTCAGCTTGCTGATCTCAACCCTCTGCCACAAGTTAGTCCAAATATGTCAGGCAGACAATGAAATGTATTTCTACTCAACTTCGTGATATGACCTTCTGTTCACTACTCTGTTCATTTCCTTTCTGGCAAGGAAGAAAACTGATATGCCAAAAATAGGAAGGGTTCTAACTTCTCTATAAAATTTGGGGAATAAAAATCTACCTCTGATGCAACTAAATCTACTCCCCACAGCTTTAGACTCACATCTCAGCATGGAAAGAGTCTCCATCCATCTCTGTCTGGGGCACTAACTGTGCTGCTGTGCCGTGCTCAGTCATGTCAGTCACGTCTGACTCTTTGTGACCCCATGGACTGTAACCCACCACGCTCCTCTGTCTCTGGGATTTTCCAGGCAAGAATACTGGAGTGGGTTGCTGTTCCCTTCTCTGGGGATCTTCCCAACCCAAAAAATTGAACTCTCGTCTCCAGTATCTCCTGCAAATGAATTCTTTATGACTGAGCCATCTGCACTAGCTGTGGAGCAATGGAAATTCCTTGACATTGTCAGGCTGCCTCTTCTTTTTGGATTCTGAGCTATAAATAGAATCTAAAGTTGTGCTTCTGACTTCCGTATTTTCCTCCTTAATTCCCATAATATTGCTGCTATGTTTCAGTGTGGGAAACATACTGGTGATTATCATTGATTTTAAAAATCCACTTTTATTTTATTTGTGTTGCAGTTAAATAAAAGAAAAAATCCTGCCAATGTGGAAAATTCTGGCTTTTATCTTCATTTTAATCATGTGTTCCTCTTACTGCTGGGTGGAAGTACTCTCCTCCAACAGTGGAGTTGATGTCCTAGGGGCAGGGATGGTATGGGGACTCCTTAGGGAAAGTTCAGTTTCCCTGATCAACCATTTTCCCTGGTGAAAATGGAAAATACGTTTTTCACAAGCAGGTTCATGAGTCACCTGAATTTTGCTGAATTCTCACCATAGTCTTCTGGGTACGAAATCCTCTTTCTCTGTATGATGTGATGTCTGAGATTTGAGCAGAAGCACAGGCCTCCTCCCAGGTGACTGGCATGTGAAGTTGGCTTTCCCCAGAGGGAAGGGAGGAAACTGCCCCTTTGGTGACCTCACTCTAAGGAGATTCCATGGGAAAGTTATTATACCATAGAGAGAATGGTTTGCTGTGAGCTTGTTACTCCGAGTATAGATGAAGATGGGGCTTTTGGCCTCAGCATTGGTGCCCTTTTCTCCTGGAGGCCACTTCCTCTTCCTGTTTTCCTTATCTTCCTTGCTTACCCTGGGACTTGGTTCCCTTTTGGTCTAGGCTTACAGGTGTGAAATCTCCCTCCTCTGTTTCCTTCCATCTCTGATGCTAGGTGGCTTTTCTCTTCTGTTTTTACCTCTCTTTTTCTCTGAAGCTCTTGCCTTGTCCCACACTCTCTTTATGTTCATTATTTCCTCACAACACATTTGAGAATTTCCTTTCTTTATTTGGACATAAATACAGAGACTTTTATAGATACAGCTCAGGAACAGTGGCTTTTAGTGAGTGTTGTATTATTCTTTTTTTCTCTTGGGTAAATCTGGCCAAGAAGAAAATCCCAGAAGGAAATTTTCCTTGCCATTTTTGATGTAGATAAGAAGTGAAAAATAAGTCGCAAAATTCAAAAATTTGGAGTAATAATATGCCCACTATTTGGTAACTTCAAGATGAAACTAAAAGTGCTTTTGGAAGGGTAGACATTAGAATTAATTCAAATTACAATCTCATGTAAACTGCTGCAGATCAAACCAATCAATCCTAAAGGAAACCAAACCTGAATATTCATAGAAAGGAATGATGCTGAAGTTGAAGCCCCAATATTTTGGCTACCTGATGTGAAGAGCCAGTTTATTGGGAAAGAGCCTGATGCTGGAAAGATTGAGGGCAGGAAGAGAAGAGGGTGACAGTGAAGATGACCTGGTTGGATGGCATCAACTTAATGGACATAAGTTTGAGCAAACTCCAGGAGATAGTGAAGGTCAGGAAAGCCTAGTGGGCTGTAGTCCATGGGGTCAAGAAGAGTTGGACATGACTGAGGGACTGAACAAAAACAACTATTCAGTTCAGTTCAGTATTGATCTCTTTTCATTAGCAGTAACATGCCATTTTGTATTGAGACGTTTGTTTATGCATATTACAATTTATTATAAGATTTGTACTGAATCTATTGTAATATTATTAATGATTAGAGTGAGTTATCATGTAGCTTCCTGATAACATCAGGTTTATATATTGGCATTCCAATATGTTGGATTGAACAAAAAGGTTTTTTTGATCCTAACCTGAACAAAATTTTTGGCTAACCCAATATTTTTTAATCTATCATATATAAAACTGCTGAATTAATTTAAATTACTAAACATTTTCTAAACTAATGGTTCAGAAATACATTTCATGGATTTTTCAGTCTTTATAGGGCATTTGCTGAACTACTTTGGTTTAAAAATATTTAGGTACTGAAAATAAAGGACATTCATAAAACTCATTAAACAGTGTGGAGGTTCCTTAAAAAGCTGCAAATAGACCTGCCATATGACCCAGCAATCCCACTGCTGGGCATATACACCGAGGAAACCAGAATTGAAAGAGCCACGTGTACCCCAATGTTCATCGCTGCATTGTTTACAATAGCCAGGTCATGGAAGCAACCTAGATGCCCATCAACTGATGAATGGATAAGAAAGCTGTGGTACATATACACAATGGAATATTACTCAGCATTAAAAAAAAATTCATTTAAAGCAATTCTACTCAGATGGACGAAACTGGAGCCCATTATCCAGAGTGAAGTAAGCCAGAAGCAAAAACAACAATACAGTATATTAACGCATATATATGGAATTTAGAAACATGGTAACGAGAACCCAACATGCGAGACAGCAAAAGGAACGCAGATGTATAGAATAGACTCGTGGACTTTGTGGATGAGGGTAAGGGTGGGATGATATGGGAGAAGGGCATTGAAGCATGTTAATTGTCATGGGTCTAATCAATCGCCAGCCCAGGATTGATGCTCGGGGCTGGTACAGCGAGATTTCCCGGGGGGGAGGGAGGAGGGAGGGGGGTTCTGGAGGGGAAGCATATGTAAACCCATGGTGATATCATGACAATGTATGGCAAAAACAATAAAATAATAATAATAATAATATCAATGCTGTTTGAAAAATATGTTATTTGGTCCCATCTTCAAGAAAAAGTTATAATATATTTTTTTTCAATATTTCTCAGTGGAGTATTTTAAAAATATCCTTGACTCTAAGACTTCTTCTGGGAAAATGGAGTAGACATATTTCCCCCTATTCTTTCCTACTTTGCTTTCTCATTCACTCAGTCATGTTGGACTCTTTGTGACCCTATGGGCTGTAGCCTGCAAAGCTCCTCTGTCCATGGCAAGAATACCAAAATGGATTGTCATTTTCCTCTCCAGGGAATATTCCTAACCCAGGGATTGAACCTTCATCTCCTGAGTCTCCTTGCATTGGAAGGCAGATTCTTCACCATTGAGCCACTTGGGAAGCCCATTCCTTCCTGCTAAATACTCATAAAAACCCTAGGTGTTATATAAAATAAGCGTAAGAACATCTTGAAAGGGTGAGACTAGACAGAACTCAGGGCCCAGGGTATGACAAGAGGATTAACTCCTGGATTTTCTTTTTGTCTCTGGGGGCAGGACAAGCTGACAACCCACACAGACAAAAAATTCTTCCCCCTAAAAGCCTTCTCTCTTCAGTCAAAGGACAAGGGAAGGGGCAGCCTTCCTTAGTCTAAAAAGACTAAAATTTTATAAAATCAACACAATAAAAATAAATAAATAAATAAATAAAATAAAATTTTAGACAGTAAGATCTCTACTCCAGTGAAACACTCAGATAAAACTGTGGCTGCACTCTCACCTAGACCAACAAAGTCTCAGTGCAGAAAATGACTTTTATCCTTGAGAGGCAGGAATGAGGCCTCTCACACCCTCTCCACTGTGCTGGTGCACTGGGGACTCCTGAATTCCCGAATTCAAGATTGGACTTTCAGAGTTTAAGTCAGGGGAAATGTCACACAGATTGGAAAAGAAGACACAAAACTGTCCATCTTTGCTGATCAGAAGACTGTCTACACAGAAAATACCAACCAAGTTACAAAATAACTCCCTAAACTAATAATTGATCAACAAGGTCACAAGATGAAAAATCAACAACATTTACATAAAGTATCAGTGAACACCTGGATTTTGAGGTTAAAAACATACTACCATTTACAGTGAGGTAAATTGTGTAATCTATGTAATTCTAACAGAACACGTGCTCCAGCTATATGCTGGGAACCACAAAACACTAGTGAAAGAATATAAAAGATATGAATAAATGGAGAGACAGGACCATGCATTTGATGAGTTATTCAGTAAAAATGTCAATTCACCAAAAATTGATATACAAATATAGTACAATTCTTATCTAAATATCAGCAATTTTTTTTTCTAAGTAGAAACAGTATTATTATGAAACTTATATCAAAAGACAAAGGAACTAGAATACCTAAAATAAATTTGAAAAAAGTAGAATAAAATGGAAGGAATCAGTCTACCTAAGCTGGAGATGTATTATGCATCTATAATAATTAAGAAAGCATGTTAATACTGGAGGGAAAGATACATAGATAAATGAAAAAGAAAAGAGAACCCATAAATAGACCCAAGAAATATATTGTGCCAAGTCTGGCAAAAGTGCAAATTGGCCAGCAGAAAGGTTAGTTTTTTTCAACAGTGGTTTTGGACATCCACAGACAAAAAAAAAAAAAAGTACCTCAATCCAAATCACATACAAAATTACACTAGACTATTATTATACAAAATTATTATATAAAAATTAATTAAAAACTAATCACAGACTTGTGTAAAATGTAAAACAATACACTATCTGAAAAAAAGAATTATGGTGGAAAGTCTTCAAGATAAGAAAGTTTTATACTATATAAAAACTCTTAAACTTAACACCAAAGTGAAATCCATATAAGAAAAATTGAAAAGTTGGATTTTCATGAAAATTAAAACTTTCATTTTACCAAATATACTGTACAGAATGTGAAAGGACAAGTTGCAGAGAGGGAGAAAATATTTGCAAATTGCATATCCAATAGATATGCAATATATAAGTAGCTCTCTAAACTCAACAGTAAAAAAAGAAAAAAAAAAGAAGCAGTTCAATTAGTAAACAGACAAAAATGCATGAACAGATATTTCAATGAAAAGGATGTAGAGATGGTAAATAAGCAATGTGAAATGCTGTTCAGCATCATTGGCTACTAAAAGAATTCAAATTAAAACCCAAATAAGATATTCCTTCAACCTTCTGAGGGAGTCAATTCCTAGGAAGGCTGATAAGAAGTCCGGGGTCCCTGAGGATGAGAAAGGGGTATGGGATATTTTTATTCTCCACATTCCTTAGTCTTGTCACATAATTTTTTTTTTTTTTCTTTAAGCCTGGAACTGATGATTACACAACAATTCAGTTTAAACTCTGTACTAAGGATTATATAGCAACAATATATCCTTGAGGACAGTTTCTCCTCCCTGAAAATCTTTTGGCTAATCCTTTTATCTTAAAATGTAAATTATGGGAGTGGATCTAGCAAGATCTTTACAACCTTGAGACATTCTTTTGATTTATTGTAATAACTAATTTAAAAAGTATATAACTCCCTTGCTTAGACTAACAAGGAGGCACTCTCTGCCCCCCTTCTGTTGTCTGTCAGAAGCTTTCTCTGTCCCTTTTTATACTTTAGTAAAACTCTGCTACACAAAAGCTCCTGAGTGATCAAGCATGGTCCCTGGTCCTGAAGCTGAATCTACTTCCAAGATCAAGAATCCAACACTATTCACTGTAAGCTATCATTTTCAGTATGGGTAAAATTAAAAAAAAAAAAAAAAGTAGTGACAGCAGCATATGCTTATGAGGATGAACAGAAACTGAGTTTCTCATATGCTGCCATTTGAGATGTAAAATGGTATAGCCACTCTGGAAAATAGTTTGATGTTTTCTAAAAAATGAGGTATGTTCCAACCATATGACTCATTAATCTCAGAGAAATGGAAACTTGTGTTGACAAAGTTATACACTAATGTTTCTAGAAGTTTTATTCATACTAGCCCCAAACTAGAAACAATCCTGGTTTCCCTGGTGGCTCAGTTGGTAAAGAATCTACCTAGAATGCAGGAGATACAGGTTCAATCTCAGGGTCAGGAAGATCCTTGGGGACGGAAATGGCAACCCACTCCAGTATTTTTGCCTGGGAAATCACATGGACAGAGGAGCCTGGTGTGTATAGTCCCTGGGGTTGCACAGAGTTGGACATAACTAAACTATCACCACTACCAGAAACAAATCAGATATCCTTCAAAGCAAATTGTGGTAGTTCATACCACAGATATTATTCATCGATAAAAGCCATAAACTATTGATACAAGTAATAATCTGAATGATTCTCCAGAAAAGAATGCTGCATGAAATAGTCAGTCCCCAAAGTTTGATTTTCATTTATACAATACTCTTCGCATGTCATATTAGAAAGAGAGAAGAGATTGTTGGTTCCTCCACATTAAAGAGGGATTTGGGTGTAATTGTAAATGGTTAACATGAGGGACATTTAGGTAATGGAAGTTTCTGGATATCGACCATGTTAAAGTCCATTTCCTGGCTGTGACATTGTCCTACTGTTTTGCAAGATGTCACCATTGAAGAATCTAAGGGTGCACAAGATGTCTCCTATTATTTCTAACATCTGTTTGTGATTTTGCAATTTTATTAAAATAAAAAAGTTTAATTAAAAAATTCTCCCTTTTCCAATATATATTTGTGGAAAGCTAAATTTTCCTCATATGTCTCTACCAAAACACCATATGGCAAATGATTGAATGCAGAAGCACATATGAGAATCCAGCTGACTTTTCTCAAGATGAGCACTTAAGAAAATTGTGAAAATATAAAGCAGTGCTGTTGTTCCCATTATGCAGTCATCCCTTTTGTCTGAGGGGATTAGTTTGAGGACCCCCCAGTGCCATACTCCAAAATCCCAAGATGCTCAGGTCCCACATATATAAGGGCATAATATTTTCACATAATCTACAGACATTCTCTGGTGTACTTTAAATTATTTCTAGGCTACATATAATATCTAACACAATGTAAATGTTATGTAAATAGTTGCCAATATGTGACAAATTTGAGCTTTGTGTTTTAGAACATTCTGGAACTTTTTGCTTTTTTCTCAATATTTTTTTATTTGTG
Source organism: Antilocapra americana (assembly GCA_007570785.1). Lineage (NCBI taxonomy): Eukaryota > Metazoa > Chordata > Mammalia > Artiodactyla > Antilocapridae > Antilocapra > Antilocapra americana. Next base: position 772,873 of record ML661345.1, read on the forward strand.
GTTGGCAGAATCCATGGATTTAGACCCATGGATACAAATAAGGAGGGCTGGAAGTATGTATTTTTGTTTTAAAAATCTGCTTATTTTTCTTTAAAATATGCTTACTATGGTAATATATAATTTTATTATTTTCATTTTTTAAATTTCTCATGTATTTATTTATTTATTTTCTTTACATTATTGTGTTGGCTTTGCCATACATTGACATGAATCCACATGGGAAGAAGTTATAAATGAATATTTTGAAAATATTTAGTTCTAATACATAAATGATGGATAAAACTCATACAATAAAACAAAAACTCCTTGAGGTCTAATGATTTTTAACAAAGTGCAATGAGGTCAGAAGAGCACGGTCCTGGAGAACTGGTGAATTAGACATTGGCCAAAGTTCACTAAGCACACTTAACCTGCAATTTATTTTAAAATGTACTAAAAGAACTCTTCTCTCCAAAAATGTAGTGCAGTAAGAAAGAAGGACCACAAGTTTAAACATTGCTGCAGTTTCTAATTTCAACAGATATACCCAAGGATTTCTAAACAAAATGCATAAAGTGTCTTTGTCAAAATGTCATTTTGATCTTTACTTCATTTTCTGATTAGAAATTATAGACTTCATAAACACTTATTTAAGTCATCTAAGCATTTAATAGTCAACAGCTCTTGATGGCAACAGATTGCCCTTTAGGCAGCACAGAAACTAATATTTCCCAGTGACTGATCTCTGTGATGAGGCCTCAAATATTGAATTTTTATTTGTTTATTATGCAGGAAGATAACACTTCACCCCTTAAACCAATCAACAGGAAAATTGTAATTTTTCTCTTTTCCCAGCTCTGGTTTTCCTCTCTGTACAATCCTCTGAGTATAAAAAAGATTCTCATCTGTGATTTTTTTGTTCAAATCTTTCCCTCCCTGCTATAGGTAAATAAATTTACAGCAAACATAGCAAATTCAGGTGCTAGCACTTTGTAAACAAGCGTTGAAAGCAAAATGTTGCTTTTGTCATTTGTTATTCAGTCACTAAGTTGTGTCCGAATCTTTTTGATCCCATGGACTGTAGCATGCAAGGCTTCACTGTCATTCACTATCTCCTGGAGTTTACTCAAACTCATGTCCATTGAGTTGGTGATCCACTCTAACCATCTCATTCTCTGTCAGCACCTTCTCCTTCTGTCCTCAATCTTTCCCAGCATCAGAGTCTTTTCCAATGAGTAGTCTCTTCACATCAGGTGGTCAAAGTATTGGAGCTTCAGCTTCAGTATGAGTCCTTCCAATGAATACTCAGTGTTGATTTCCTTTAGGATTGATTGGTTTGATCTCCTTGCTGTCAAAGAGACACTCAAAGGTCTTCTCCAGCACCACAATTCTAAAGCTCAACTCTGGAGTTCAGCTTTCTTTATGGTCCAACTCTCACATCTGTATATGACTACTGGAAAAACCATAGCTTTTACGATATGAATTTTTGTCAGCAAAGTGATGTTTCTGCTTTTTAATATACTCTCTAGGTTTATCATAGCTTTACTCTCAAGAAGCAAGAGTATTTTTATTTCATGGCTTCAGTCACCATCTTCTATGATTTTGGAACCGAGAAAACAAAATCTGTCATTGTTTCCATTTTTTCCCCATCTGTTTGCCATGAAATGATAGGAGCAAATGCAAATTCAAACCTTAGTTTTTTGAATTCAAAACTGAATTCAAATCTGAATTTTTTGAATGTTGAATATCAAGCCACTCTCCTCTTTCACCTTCATCAAGAGACTTCCTCTTCATTTTCTACCGGTACAGTGTTATCACCGGCATATCTGAGGTTGCCGATATTTCTTCCAGCAATCTTGTTTCCATCTTATGTTTCATCCAGCCCATCATTTCACATGATATACTCTGCATAGAAGTTAAATAAGCAGGAGTGAAAATATAGAGCCTTGATGTACTCAATTTTGAACCAATCAGTTTTGTCATAGGTCACCTGTAAGAGGCAGGGATCCCTTAGAAGAAATGGAGAAGCCATCATAGTCAACAAAAGAGTCCAAAATGCAGTACTTGGATGCAATCGCAAAAATGACAGCATGATCTCTGCTTGTTTCTAAGGCAAACCATTCAATACCACGGAATCCAAGTCTATGCCCCGAGTAGTAACGCTGAAGAAGCTGAAGTTGAATAGTTCTATGGAGTCGTACAAGACCTTTTAGAAATAACACCCCCAAAATATGTACTTTTCATTATAGGGGACTGGAATGCAAAAGTAGGAAGTCAAGAAATACCTGGAGGAACAGGCAAATTTGGCCTTGGAGTACAGAATGAAGCAGGGCAATGGCTAATAGAGTTTTACCAAGAGAACACACTGGTTATAGCAAACACGCTCTTCCAGCAACACAAGAGATGACTCTACACAGGGACATCACCAGATGGTCAACACCAAAATCACATTGGTTATATCCTTTGCAGCCAAAGATGGAGAAGCTCTATACAGTCAGCAAAAACAAGACTGGGAACTGACTGGGGCTCAGATCATGAACTACTTATTGCCAAATTCAGACTGACATTGAAGAAAGTAGGGAAAACCACTAGACCATTCAGGTATGACCTAAATCAAAGCCCTTATGATTATACAGTGGAAATGAGAAATAGATATAAAGGACTAGATTTGATAGACAGAGTACCTGATGAACTATGGATGGAGGTTCTTGATATTGTACAAGAGACAGGGATCAAGACCATCCCCAAGAAAAATAAATCCAAAAAAGCAAAAGTGGCTGTCTGAGGAGGCCTTAGGAATAGCTGTGAAAAGAAGAGAAGCAAAAAGCAAAGGATAAAAGGAAAGGTATACCCAATTGAATGCAGAGTTCCAAAGAATAGCAAGGAGATCTAAAAAAGCCTTCCTAGGCAATCAATGCAAAGAAACAGAGGGAAACAATAGAATGGGAAAGATTAGAGATCTCTTCAAGAAAATCAGAGATACCAAGGGAATATTTCATGCAAAGATGGGCTCAATAAAGGACAGAAATTTTGTGGACCTAACAGAAGCAGAAGATATTAAGAAGAGGTGGCAAGAATACATAGAAGAACTATACAAAAAAAAAAAAAAAAGATTTTCACAACCAACATAATCACGATGGTGTGATCACTCACCTAGAGGCAGACATCCTGGAATGTGAAGTCAAGAGGGCCTTAGTAAGTATCACTACAAACAAAGCTAGTGGAGGTAACAGAATTCCAGTTGAGCTATTTCAAATCCTATTTCAAATACTAAAATATGATGTTATGAAAGTGCTGCACTCAATACACCTGCAAATTTGGGAACCTCAGTAGTGGCCACAGGACTGGAAAAGGTGAGTTTTCAATCGAACCCCAAAGAAAGGCAATGCCAAAGAATGCTCAAATTACCACACAATTGCACTCATCTCACATACTAGCAAAGTAATGCTCAAAGTTCTCCAAGCCAGGCTTCAGCAATACATGAACCATGAACTTCCAGATGTTCAAGCTGGATTTATAAAAGGCAGAGGAACCAGAAATCAAACTGCCAATATCCGATGGATCATCAAAAAAGCAAGAGAGTTCCAGAAAAGCAACTATTTCTGCTTTATTGACTATGCCAAATTCTGTGAAAAGATCACAATAAACTGGCAAATTCTGAAAGAGATGGGAATACCAGATCACCTGACCTGCCTGTTGAGAAATCTGTATGTAGGTCAAGAAGCAACAGTTAGAACTGGACATGGAAAAAGAGACTGGTTCCAAATAGGAAGAGGAGTATGTCAAGACTGTATATTGTCACCCTGGTTATTTAATTTATATGTAGAGTGCATCATGAGAAATGCTGGGCTGGAAGAAGCACAAGCTGGAATCCAGACTGCCAGAAAAAATATCAGTAACCTCAGATATGCAGATGACACCACCCTCGTGGCAGGAAGTGAAGAACTAAAAGGCCTCTTGATGAAAGTGAAAGAAGAGAGTGAAAAAATTGGCTTTAAGCTCAACATTCAGAAAACTAAGATCATGGCATATGGTGCCATCACTTCATGGTAAATAGATGGGGAAACAGTGGAAACAGTGGCTGACTTTATTTTCTTGGGCTCCAAAATCACTGCAGATGGTGATTGCAGCCATGAAATTAAAAGACGCTTACTCCTTGGAAGGAAGGTTATGACCAACCTAGATAGCATATTAAAAAGCAGAGCCATTACTTTGCCAACAAAGGTCCATCTAGTCAAGGCTATGGTTTTTCCAGTAGTCATGTATGGATGTGAGAGTTGGACTATAAAGAAAGTGAGCAGAGAAGAACTGATGCTTTTGAACTATGGTGTTGGAGAAGACTCTTGAGAGTCCCTTGGACTACAAGGAGATCCAACCACTCTATTCTAAAGGAAATCAGTCCAGAGTGTCCATTAGAAGGACTGATGTTGAAACTGAAACTCCAATATTTTGGCCACCTGATGTGAAGAGCTGACTCATTTGAAAGACCTTGATGTTGGGAAAGATTGAAGGCAGGAGGAGAAGGGGACAACAGAGGTTGAGATGGTTAGTTGGCATCACCGACTCAATGGACGTGAGCATGGGTAAACTTCAGGAGTTGGTGATGGACAGGGAGGCCTGGTGTGCTGCAGTTCATCGGGTAGTGAGGAGTCAGACACGACTGAGCGACTGAACTGAACTGAACCCATGAGTCTAAGACTCCAAGAGGGCAAAGCTGATAAATACAGAGTGAATAGTGCACCTACTGCAGGTCCTATCCTGCGTCTGCAGCCTCCTGGATTTCAGGAGGGCTGTGTTCTCAGCTGTGGTCCTTTGTGTGACTCCAGATACTTCCCACCCCTCCAAGACTAAGCACTCACCACACCTACAACCTGTAGTATTGACAGCTGGGAGCTTGGTGCTGTGTTATCCTCCTACAAAGAAAACTGCTACACTCAGGGTCACAACCCCTCCCAGATACAGCCTGCCTCAGTTATAGATCAGAGGATGGATATAGGCCTGGGCCCTCACCTCCATCCTGGGTGCTCTAATGGACGAGCATCCAGCTCAGAGCCCCTCAAGGTGGCTGAGGCCTTTTTCATGATTAGATCACATGTCAACATCTCCCCCTCCCCCTCCTCTTCCTCAATGGATGCTAACACATCTCCATCCCTGGGAACATTTTACAAACCCCTGGATCCTTAGTACCTATCCAGCTCATTGTACCCATCTTTTCTAGGATTAAATTCTTCAATGTCATGTTCTGTAAATAAACATTATTTATACTGAAGAGTGAACAGAGATCTTAAATAAAAATTCTCACAATTTTCCTCTTTTCAGTCACTCTACTACTGTTTGTGGTTACTTAACCTTGTTACGTTATTTCCACAGTCAGAAGAAGAATTTATATCTCTACCTTAGAACATGACAGATTTTGAAGGAACTGAGATCCTAAAGGGACAAGAGATCACAAATTAATGCACACACTGACATTAGGACCATCTTTTCTCCTTCCTGCTCCCTCCATCTTCCTTTCTCGGTCTGGTTAGCCTTGGAGAGTCACCCAGATACCCAGGGCCAAGCTGAGTAACTTGGCTTTATCTCAGTTCCTTCATTCTTCCTGTGGAATGATTCAGCCAGGGAGGAACTCAACAAATGTTAAAACTGGTGAGTAAAATTTAAAGTAAGGAGCAACATATGTATATAGTTTCAAAGCATTGACCCACAGAACACTTCTTAATTATAACAAACTTGTCAATAACCTTACCTTGGAGAAATTCAACAGCCATTGCCTTCATCAGCATGGTCAAAGTGAACCTGACAGAAATAGGAGAATGGGCCCCCTTGGGATGCACTGATACACATCCCTCCTGCAGTTTTCCTCTCAGAAATGCACAGCCTGAACTAAACATGGGAAACTAAATACACCTGAACAGAGGCATATTCTATTTAGGAACTGGCCTTTATCCTTCAAAAATGTACAGATTATTAAAGACAAAGAAATACAGGAACACTTTCAGATTACACATAACAAGAGAGCCATGAATGGGGCCATATAATCAGACTTTCATTGCAGCATAACCATGTTCTTCTTAATTTTACTTCAAAATTAATGTTAATATGAATACTTTGTTCCCAATTATATGCTAATTTTTTGCACTTTATAACCATACTCCAGTGTACAATCATTTTACTTCAATGGATATAGTTAATTTAATTCATAGTTTGTTTAATCATAGCATCCTTCATTCTAGTACTTTATCACTGTCATTCTTCATTTTCCTTTTCCTATGCTATCGTATCTGTTTTTGTAACTTATTTTTCAGGAGGTGCTTTAAATTTTTATGTTTTCTTCTCAGAAAGTTTCTTTGGCTTGTATGTTCTGAGTTTACCTTATCTTTAATTTCTGATCCCCTTTTTCCTCAAGGATGCCTTTATCTGCTTTTATAATTATAGAGTCAAAGCAATTCTCAAATCTCTTTATATAGATTCTACTGTGATTTGTCAGGCACAGTGCCCTCCTGAATGTAATTTTATTCACTCATACACTCATTTGACAAATATTTATATTTACTGAGCACTTACTATTTCCGGGAAAGAATATTGGAGTGGGCTGTCATTCCATTCTCCAGGAGATGTTCCTGACCCAGGGATGGAAAATGGGTCTCCTGTATTGCAGACAGACTGTCTAAAATTTGAGCCACACTGTAGAGAGCAGAGAGATGATCTACTCTTCTCCAATGTGGCAGCTATTTCTAAAATGTCTCATTCCTATCTTTAAAAAGTTGTTATAAGATGGCATCACTGACTTGATGGACATGAGTCTGAGCAAGCTCTGGGAGTTGGTGATAGACAGGGATGCCTGTCATCCTGCAGTCCATACAACTGAGTGACTGAACTGAACTGAACTGAAGAATATAACATAAACCCTTTAAGTGATATAAACAGTCCTTGAAGGGAATCTCTTATATATTTTTGCATTTGTCTATCTTATACAATCATTGGCCCTCACCCTATATTTGAAATTCAGATGGTCTTTCCAAACTGTTTTAATGGCATGAACTGAAGATAAGGGGGCTATGAAGACAAGATATGAGGAAATTTTTCTTTTATAATAAATAAGATTTTATGATTATTTATTCATCTATATTTTGCTGTTCTGTGTAGCATGTGGAACTTTCCTACAAGAGATCAAACCTTTGTCCCCTGCAATGGAAGCACAGAATCTTAACCACTGGACCACCAGGGAAGTCCAGGAATGCTTTCAATTTATTCTGCATTTTGCTTCCTCATAGATCCAGCAGTACAGGTGCTTGAGAAGTAATTTTGTATGCAGTCAAGGAGCTCATGAGAAGACTGTGCCAAGGAGTGTCCCTGCACATTTGGTGTGGTACTCAGAACTAGCCAAGGCAATTCTAATTTCTGGCTAACACATTGTCACAGCACCTATTTTTCACCAGATGTAATTATAGTACATTGTTTACTTGGAAATCTCAAAGCTTTTAAAATAAACATCACAAAACTGGAGCCTATTATACAGAGTGAAGTAAGCCAGAAGGAAAAACAATGATACAGTATACTAATGCATATATATGGAATTTAATAAGATGGTAACTATAACCCTGTATGCGAGACAGCAAAAGAGATGCAGATGTATAGAACAGTCTTTTGGACTCTATGGGAGAGGGCAAGGGTGGGATGATATGGGAGAATGGCATTGAAACATGTAAATTATCATATGTGAAATTAATTGTCAAACCAGGTTTGATGCATGATACAGGGTGCTCAGGGCTGGTGCACTTGGATGACCCAGAGGGATGGAATTGGGAGGGAAGAAGGAGGGGCATTCTGGAAGGGGAACACATGTATACCCATGGCGGATTCATGTCAATGTATGGCAAAACCAACACGATAATGTAAAGAAAAATAAAATAAAATAAAAAATGAAAACAAATGAAAAAAATAAAAATCACAAATCCTTCCTTAGCACTAACAGTAAAATCAAAAAGCCATAATCTGAAAATAAGATAAGTAGACTATTTAGAATGTCTCCTCAAACTGGATATTGTTAAAAACATTTTTAGAATTGCTACAACCCAAGTTATCAACAACCTTTAAATCAATATATGAAGATGTCGTCTTATTCAGATAAGAAACAATGCAAGATCCTGTTCTCAATTACTCTATGACTGTTTTATAATTCCTACCAATTGTCACCTTTTACTATTAAGTAGCTGATTCATATGAAATTACAAAGGGTCCCAAATGGCCAAAATATGCTGAAAAAGATAAAGTTGGAAGATTCATATTTCTGATTGAAAACTTAGTACAATGCCATAGTACTCAAAACAGTGTGCACTAGCATAAGGGTAGACATATAGATTAATGAACTAGAATTGAGAGCTAATATGCCCAAATATGTATGGCCTATTAATTTTCAACAGAAATGCCAAAACTCTCCAGTGGGGGTACAAAGGAAAAAAGTTGAAATCTTAGCACTGTGCACATACAAATTAACTCAAAATGAGTCAACAAGCTAAATATCAGAGCTAAAGCTATAAAACTCTTGGAAGAAAACAGGTGTAAGTCTTTTTGATCTCTGTGGATTCTAAATTTATTACCAAATGGTTGAGCAATAAAAGAAAAACATAGACAAACTTATTTTGCAACAACTAAAGGTGTTGGGAATTAAAGGACACATATAGAATGTAATGAGAGAACATATTTTCAAATGGGAAACCATATTTGAAAATAGCATACTTGATAAGAGCTAGTATATATAATAATTAAAAAGAAAACTCTTACAAATTGATAACAAAAACAAAGACAACAATTCAAATAAATAAAAGGGCTAAGGAATAGACATTTGTACAGAAAGATAAGTAAATGTCCAAGAAGTACATAAAAAGATTCCTAACATCATTGGTGACTAAGGAAATGAATTTCAAAGCCACAGTGATATACCAATTCAAAACATTATAAAATAATATCCTGGTGCACAATAAAAATAAATAAATAAATAAAACCAGCTTGAACATCTGGAAAAAAATTATAAAATAATATGTTGGCAGGGATGTGGAGAAATAGAAAGCCTCATACATTGCTGTTGAGAATGTAAAATGGTTAAGCCACTGTGGACGACATTTGGAAAGTTTTTTAAAAAATTAAATATAAAATTATCATATAAGCCAGCAATTCCACCCCCAAGGTATATTCTCAAGAGAAGTGTGTATGTCCTTACAGAACTTATGTACAGATGTTTATGACAGAATCATTCATTAAGCAGAAAGTAGATGCCTCAGATATTCTAGTTGTCATCAGAAGATGAATAGATAAAGAAACTGTGGTATATCGTTATAATGGAACATTATTCAGATACAAAAAGTATGAAGTATATATGTTACATGTGCTATAACTTGGATGATCCTCAAAAACATTAAGCTAAGTAATAGAAGACAGAATCAAAAGGTCTCATATTGTACCACTTTTTTTTTTTTTTTTAAATGAAACATTCAGCACAGACAAATCCGCAGAGAGAGCATATAGCAGTTCACCAGGAGATGGAATAGAGCAGTACTTAATGGGTGTGGAGTGTTCTTCTGGGGTAATGAAATGTTTGAAACTAGAAAGAGGTGATGGTTGGGCAGCATTGTGAATCACTGTCACTGAATTGTACACTTGAGCAAAGTTAATTTTACGTTATGTGAATTTTGTGTCAAATGAAAAAAAGTGTTGAGAGACTCCCCCCAAAAAGAAGAAAAGGTTGAAAATTATTTCCTCACAGTCTCTTTTAGGGTCCTAGGTAGGGCCTGTGTATACTGATGTACATAGTGAGCATCATTAAGTTTTCAAAGACAAATTGATTTCTTTCAATGTAATAACTGTCATTACAATAGAAGATTTCTTCTATGAACAGTGAAATACTTCTCAATCATTTTTTAATGATTATAAAAAAATTAATTTTGTTAGAATTTCTCTGTTTACTAAGAGCTTTTCTCTGTATAAATACTTCTAGCTGTTATGATTTATAAATTTCTGTAAATAGTTTTAATACGTGAGATACTCTGATAATGCCAAAGTATGAGTTAATTTTCCTCCTAAATCTTTATAATAGAGAATAAAACTGGAGGAACTGAACTTTTAAAGTGATCTTAATAAAACAAAAGATAAAAACTGGTATGTAAGGACTTGCTCATTAAATTAAGATATTCTTATCCACTAATTAGTATATCAAGAGGGTTAAAATCATCTAATTGAATTATTCTAAATTCCTCTACAATGTGGGTAAGCATGCAAAGCTTAAACTAGTGGAAAATAAAAATAAAGCTAAGTTCTGTTGGTATTTTTAAGAATACAAGAACATTCAAGTCTCTCAGCTCTGACTAGAGTTGCTTCAAATATATACTGCCTAACTGAATATTCCTTTTAAGAGAGTTCATTCGTTTTGACAAAGTTCTAATTACTGAATCCTTTGCAGCCCAGGGATTCTCCTGGTATTCAATCGGAGAGAGAACCTGATGGAGGAACTGTTACCCACTATGGATCCTGTGAAATCCACAGCCTTCCGGAAGTTTTGGAGGAGAAGCTTTTGTGAATGAGAACTTTGTAAATTTATTCTGAATTGTGATTGCATTTAGCATTGAATGTATGTATTTTATCTCAGATACAAATAAAACAAATGCATCCAGCTTATAATAGAGGTGAAATTTCAGTAACATTTTTGAAGTATCTTTATTTGTTGAAAACTAGTGATTTTCAAGATTATTTCAGAAACATATTTAAAAGTGTTTGAGGTCATAAATAAGAAAATAAAAATAAAATATACTTTGGTCTCAAAGAATTTATAGTTTTTCTAGCAATAAAGTGTGTGTTTTACAGTTATCCTTTTGAGTGTGTGGAAGAATTCTCTATTTACTCTGGTGGAAATCTGTCACCTTGGAAATGAAGCCACCCTATTGAGAGTAATTCAATCAACTTATGTGTTGAACCACTTGTAAATGAATTTCTTCATTTAATTTGTGAAACATTTCCCTTTGCTTTTAAATCTTGAATGATATTTGCATGAAAATCAATTGTGTCTTAGAGGTGACTTTGAACAAGTTTCAGTTGAACAACTATGAACGTGAACATCAGTGTATAATTCACAAGCATCTATCTTCAGAATAATTTGCATGTATTTTAAAAACATCATTGTTTTTAATTCTACAAACAAAAACATTTCTATTTTTTATAAAGCATCTGAAAATTTTAATGAACTTGCCCAAATATTCTAGGATAATGACATATGGTGTCAGTATTTTTACATAATCAGTCCCAAGATAGGATTAGCTAGTCATGTGTAACCAACAGATGTGTGCTTACAACAAACATACTCTGGAAATTACTGCTTCTCCCTTAGATACACATGGATTAAATATTTCTAGACACTTGGCTTGCATTTATAATGCCATTCAAGACCACAAACATGATAGATAGAATGTTTTTAAACAACTTAATCTCTGTTAAATGTCAAACTTGACTTTTTATACTTTTAGCAGTTATACCCCCATTGAGTACAATGTTTAAGCCCTTAGGCAGAATCAAGTAGAACTAAGATTCTATTGTAAAGTAGGTTGTCAGGATCATACCCTCTACTTATTGGGAAATGTTATCAATATCTGCTCAGTTGTCAACTTTGACCTTAATCTAGTAGCAATGGCAAATCTGACAGTTATTCAAAACAAGTAATTGCTTGACATATTAGAGAGCCATTTTGATTTGACAGAAAGGAATAGAAACCATTTTCTTTAATAATATGAGCTGTCAGTGAACACAGGGCAATACTGATGCCTGAGAATTCATTGTTCATTCAAAACAGTTTAAGGCAGTGCTGAGTTCTGGCCAAAACAATACTCTTATAAGCCAACTACTCTGATGTAAATAATAGAACCAGCATATTTGCTAGGAAAAATAAAAGCAGGCCTTGTGACTCATAAAATGTTAGGCAAGTTGCTGGCTGGTGGATGTTTCCTGATGCCACATTCATACAGAGTATGTCAGTGTAAAGCCATCAGGGACCTGTTTTGCTGGAGACAGTAAATAAGAAATGACCACTTGTGCAAAGGAGGCAGATCATCTTCCCACTGTACTCATGGCCACACTGCCAGTTGTTGATCCTATGGGTGAAATACAGCTGCCAAAGTATTATCCTAGAATATTTGGGCAAGTTCATTAAAATTTTCAGATGCTTTATAAAAAATAGAAATACAGGCAGTCTCTTGCACTCTGCTCTTAAAGAAAGAGTGGTGCATCACTACCTAGATATTCCCCTGGTTATCAGGAAAATCTAAAAATTGCCTAAAATTGTAAATGAAGGACCTGAGACAAGAAACTTAGACCCTGGGTTTACCATGAGGTATTAGAAAATAAAGAAATTCAGACTGAGCAAGATCCTAGCCACCATGATGAAAAAATATCATTAGTTCTTTAATGAGAGAACTGAAGACACATATTTCAACACACTGAATCCCCTGCAGTACATTTTGAGCCCTTACAACAAATCATCTGGAGTTTTCACCACAGACTATTTTCACCAAAAATTGTATTCAGTCAGTTTCTCCCTATTTTTATAAAATTCTGACTAAAGAGCCCTCTGCATGTCAGTATATACAGATAGATATCAGATAGAACAGATCCTTGTTGATAAGTAGAATGAAGGTTCTAGTTCTCACACTGGGAAAAAATCAGCTACTAACTACCTTTTAATTGTTAATATATTATTGCAGCTTCTGAGATCAGCTGAAACGGCATCATGATATGTACAGATGCCAAATCTCTTTACTTTCTAATTTTAATCATGCCATTGGTGAGCTAAAGAATATAGAACTGAGTATTTTCTTTTTGAAGGTATTCTTAAATACATAAAATTTGATTAACATGGATATTATTGTTTATTGTACCATAAAGATAGATGATATTTAGAAATAGGAAAAGATGAATTATGCAGACAATAAGCATATTTTGAAAAGTTGTTTGGAAAAGAATACATAAACAAAAATAAGTAAGCAACTCATTATTTTAAAATATAGAAAATAGGTAAAAAGCAAATAACAGTAAACCACAAAGAAAGATACTGTTAAGTACTTTTATGGTTTCAAAGGATAAACAGGCTTCCTGATGAATATGAAAAATTATGCCTTAATATTGTACATCAAAAATTGCCATCATCACAGTATAAATTCATGTGACTACCTCAAAAGAGTATGCAACATACAAGAATTCCACCCTTAATGAACATGTCCTTAAATCATTTAGAGAAAGACAAACATCTTAAATAAGAACACAGGTAAAATGTAAACAAGGAATGCACATTTGTTTCATAAAATATTTTTAAATAAATATCAAATTACTTTGTAACTAAAGGAAAGCAACTTGAGACAATGATGAGGGACTTGACTGCACGTACAGTGGTTAAGACTCTAGCCTTCCAATGTAGGGGCTAGGGTCAGGGAACTATGATCCCACATACACTCATCTCACACACTAGTAAAGTAATGCTTAAAATTGTCCAAGTCAGGCTTCAGCAGTACATGAATCGTGAACTTACAGATGGTCAAGCTGGATTTAGAAAAGGCAAAAGAATCAGAGATCAAATTGACAACATCCGATAAATCATTGGAAAAGCAAGAAAGTTTCAGGAAAGCATCTATTTCTGCTTTATTGACTATGCCAAAGCCTTTGACTGTGGATGACAATAAACTGTGGAAAATTCTTAAAGAGATGGGCATACCAGATCACCTGACCTGCCTCTTGAGAAACCTATATGCAGATCAGGAAGCAACAGTTAGAACTGGACATGGAACAACAGACTGGTTCCAAATAGGAAAGGAGTATGTCAAGGCTGCATATTGTCACCCTGCTTATTTAACTTATATGCAGAGGACATCATGAGAAACACTGGGCTGGAAGAAGCACAAGCTGGAATCAAGATTGCCAGGAGAAATATCAATAACCTCAGATATGCAAATGACATCACTCTTATGGCAGAAAGTGAAGAAGAACTAAAGAGCCTCGTGATGAAAGTGAAAGAGGGGAGTGAAAAAGTTGGCTGAAAACTCAACATTCAGAAAACTAAGATCATGGTACCTGGCCCCATCACTTCATAGCAGATAGACAGAGAAATAATGGAAACAGTGGATGACTTTATTCTCCTGGGCTCCAAAATCACTGCAGATGGTGACTGCAGCCATGAAATTAAAAGATGCTTACTCCTTGGAAGGAAGGTTATGACCAACCTAGACAGTGTATTGAAAAGTAGAGACATTACTTTGCCAATAAAGGCCTATCCAGTCAAGGCTATGATTTTTCCAGTAGTCATGTAAGGATATGAGAGTTGCACTCTAAAGAAAGCCGAGTTGCAAAGAATTGAGGCTTTTGAACTGTGGTGTTGGAGAAGACTCTTGAAAGTCCCCTGGACTGTGAGGAGATCCAACCTAAAGGACATCAGTTCTGGGTGTTCATTGGAAGGACCTATGTTGAAGCTGAAACTCCAATACTTTTGCCACCTTATGCGAAGCCAACTCATTGGAAAAGACCCTGATGCTGGGAAAGTTTGAGGGCAGGAGGAGAAGGGGACAACAGAGGATGAGATGGCTGGATGGCATCGACTCGATGGCCATGAGTTTGGGTGGACTCCATGAATTGATGATGGACAGGGAGGCCTGGTGTGCTGCAGTTCATGGGGTCACAAAGAGTCAGACATGACTAAGAGACTTGACTGACTGACCCCATGGCATGCTCAAAAAGTAAACAGACATAGACACAAACACACACACACATGCACAGACACACACGTACACAATGATGAAACTCTATTAAATGACCATTAAGTGTAGCCCACCAGGTTCCTCTGTCCATGGGGATCCTCTGGGCAAGAATACTTGAGTGGGTTGCCATGCCCTCCTCCAGGGAATCTTCTCAGTCCAGAGATCGAATCCAGGTCTTGTGTACTGTAGGCAGATTCTTTACCATCTGAGCCACCAGGGAAGACTTCAACTAGAAAAGATAATTGAGAAAAGATATCCAGCATTGATAGTGGTCTGAGGACAATGGATTTTGATGCACTGCTAAGGACCCTGAAAACTTGTCAGCTTTTCCACAGGTTATATGATAAGGTGTACAAAAATAAAAGTTCTCATAAGTCACTTGTAGGAATTCATTAAATGTACTTAAATACTTGTGGTTTATTAAATCTTGGTGAAAGCATTATTCGCTCAGTAGTGTCCGACATTGGGACACAGGTTCAATTCCATTCAGTCTCTCAGTCATGTCCGACTCATTGCAACCCCATGAACCATAGCACAGCAGGCCTCCCTGTCCATCACCAACTCCCGGAGTCCACCCAAACCCATGTCCATTGTGTCGGTGATGCCATGCAACCATCTCATCCTCCATCGTCCCCTTCTCCTCCTGCCCCCAATCCTTCCCAGCACCAAGGTCTTTTCCAATGAGTCAGCTCTTCCCATCAGGTGGCCAAAGTATTGGAGTTTCAGCTTCAACATCAGTCCTTCCAATGAACACCCAGGACTGATCTCCTTTTGGATGGACTGGTTGGATCTCCTTGCAGTCCAAGGGACTCTCAAGAGTC
Organism: Antilocapra americana; assembly: GCA_007570785.1. Taxonomy (NCBI): domain Eukaryota; kingdom Metazoa; phylum Chordata; class Mammalia; order Artiodactyla; family Antilocapridae; genus Antilocapra; species Antilocapra americana. The sequence continues at coordinate 788,456 of ML661345.1, forward strand.
TTCTCCAACACCACAGTTCAAAAGCATCAGTTCTTCTGTGCTCAGCTTTCTTTATAATCCAACTCTCACATCCATAAATGACTACTGGAAAAACCATAGTCTTTATTAGACGGACCTTTGTTGGCAAAGTAATGGCTCTGCTTTTTAATATGCTATCTAGGTTGGTCATAACTTTCCTTCCAAAGAGTAAGCATCTTATAATTTCATGGCTACAATCACCATCTGCAGTGATTTTGGTACATCAGACGATCAAATAACTGTAATTATTGGAAATATGTCCATTCCTATATATTTATCTTAAAAGTAATTTGATTCTGAACAAATGGTTTTGCATGAAAATATTTAATTCAGCATTTTTCTTTCATGTAAAAATCTGAAGTTTTCTATTGCTCTCACATTCTGTGGTTCTCACATTGGTGAATATATTATGACACATTAATATAATGTGGTCTCTAGAGAAGATGTTTCAACTTTATATAGTACATCATTAATATTGAAAGGTTGTTGCTAAACCATGAAAGATGCCAGGATTCTTAGCCTCTTTAGGAGAAGAATTCAATCCGGGGCCAGTGATGAGGCTGGATCACTCGGAGCTTTTGTGTAATAAAGTTTTATTAACAAATCAAAGAGATAGAGAAAACTTCTGACATAGATATCAGAAGGGGACAGAAAGATTGCCCCCCTTCTAGTCTTTAGCCAGATGTTATATAGCTACTAGCAGTCTGGTAATTAGAGAAAGGGAATGTCTCATAACTCAGAGAATGGCACCAGGCCTCTCATCTGTCACATACAGCATGCATTTTGAGATAACATTGTCACAAGGTGAGTCATCTCGGGCCATAAAAACATTGACATGAATCTTGAAGAAAGGCATATTTCCAAGCAAATATATAGTTTCATTAACATAGATTAGGGGAACAATGTATGAGTAAAACATTACTGGTTTGTCAAGTAGGTTCTGAGTCTTAGTTGAACCTACTTGTAGACAGAATCTAGGATAATGCATAGTACATTAACATAGCTTAAGACAAGTATTTCCACAAGAAAAATGCATTGGTTAGCTCAAGGTATGAGAAAAGTTAAGTTCAGGTGGAGCTGGGTCTCTTCCGGGCAACACCGGATTTTAAAAGGAACCTCCTTTTAAATTTATATAGAGAAGGGGAAAAAATCTAACAGTTGTTTGTTTCCTCCTGCCACTTAACAGAGAGATAAAAATATCTGACACTTGCAGCCTATTTCCTTAGTTTGGCGACCCCTGGCCTTCCTGCTGGTTACCCTCTCAATATCAAATACATTCATATGTTCATGCACACATGGTCACATTAAAATGTATATTATATAGAGAAAGATGTCTGAAATATACAGCAAAGTTTTAGCTGGGGATATTTTTGAGTAGCAGTGTTGTTATTGTGTTAGTTGCTCAGTCATGTCCAATTCTTTGTGACCCATAGACTGTAGCCCACCAGACTCCTCTATTCATGAGATTCTCCAGGCAAGGACACTGGAGAATAGCAATGAATTAGGCTAATTTTTAAAAAGTTTTCCTACTTTTAAGTACTTTCTGAAATAAACACAATATTTTTTATAAATAAAAATGCTATCCTCTCCCAAATACATATAGGTAGTTGTTTTTAATATTTCTGGTAGTTCAGGCTATTAAGATTATGTCTACAATGCAGGAGACCTGGGTTTGATCCTGGGCCAAGAAGATCCCCTAGAAAAGGAAATGGCAACTGATTCCAATACTCTTGCCCGGAGAATTCAGTGGACAGAGAAGCTTGGCAGGCAACAGTCTATGGAGTCTCAAAGAACTGGATACAAAGGAGTGACTAATACTTCAAAGATATGTCATTAGGTTAGGTTTATATAACAGACTGTTTTTTTCTAAACAATATGATTTATATGTAACTATAAAGAACTGCGGAAAATTCTTAAAGAGATGGGAATACCAGGCCAACTGACCTGCTTCTTGAGAAATCTGTATGCAGGTCAGGAAGCAATAGTTAGAAGTGGACACAACAGACTGGTTCCAAATTGGGAAAGAGTATGTCAGGGCTGTATATTGTCACCATGCTTATTTAATATATATGTAGAGTATATCATGAGATATGCTGGGCTGGATGAAGCACAAGCTGGAATCAAGATCGCCAGGAGAAATATCAATAACCTCAGATATGCAGATGACACCAGCCTTATGGTAGAAAGCAAAGAACTAAAGAGCCTCTTAATGAAAGTGAAAGAGGAGACTGAAAAAGTTAGCTGAAAGCTCAACATTCAGAAAACTAAGATCATGGCATCTGGTCCCATCACTTCATGGGAAATAGATGGGAAACAGTGGAAACAGTATCAGATTTTATTTTGGGGGACCCCCAAATCACTGCTGATGGTGACTGAAGCCATGAAATTAAAAGATACTTGCTCCTTGGAAGAAAACTTATGGCCAAACTAGACAGCATATTAAAAAGCAGAGACATGACTTTGCCTAATAATGTTCATCTAGTCAAAACTATGGTTTTCCAGTAGTCAAGTACAGATGTGATAGTTGGACTATAAAGAAATCTGAGCACAGAAGAACTGATGCTTTTGAACTGTGATGTTGGAGAAGACTCTTGAGAGTCCCTTGGACTGCAAAAAGATCCAAATAGTCCATCCTAAAGGAAACCAGTCCTGAATATTCATTGGAAGGACTGATGCTAAAGCTGAAACTTTGGCCATCTGATACAAAAAAACTGACTCATTTGAAAAGACCCTGATGCTGGGAAAGACTGAGGGCAGGAGGAAAAGGAGATGACAGAGGATGAGATGGTTGGATGACATCACTGACTCAACAGACACGAGTTTCAGTAAACTTAGGGAGTTGGTGATGGACAGGGAGGCCTGGTGTGCTGCAGTCCATAGGGTCACAAAGAGTCGGACACGACCGAGCAACTGAACTGAACTGAACTGAAACACAGATGAAACATACAGCAGAATTATGAAAAATTAATATATTTTATATTCTTTAACTTATAAAGTATTATCAATTTAAAATTTGAAAGATGTTATAAAATGAAGCTCATAAGAAAATGTTTCATCAAAGTTAGGTAAGTAGAATAACAACTCAATATAGATTGTCCACATTTCATCTGAAATCCATAAAACATTACACTGTAATCACATTTATTTCAAAGTAGATATATAAGAAATTTTGTGATTTTATGGAAACATTGCCAAGCATTGATTTCCAGAATCACATGATGAGGAATCTTGCTGAGGTGATTTTCCTTTTTTTATTATGAGATCATTATTTGGATCCTTGACATTTGGAATTATCAACAACTGTATTGAACTCTGCATCACATATTTACAGTGTTCCAGGAATTCACTGAAAATACAAAGTGACAGAAACCAAACAGCATGTTATATCCAACAGGATTATTTAAATAATGAATAAAGCACATAAATTTCAAACCAAAATAAGTCTCATTAGCCACAGAAACACACAGGGCTGATCTGCTTTAGTTTTCTGTGATGCATTTTGTGCTAATGGACTAAAATAGTCCTCAACTTAATTACAGGGTTTTTGGTGGATAACAGCATTCTTGTGTCATTGGACAAATTAAGTTGCCCTATTTATAACACTTACAGTATTCATTAGATATCCGAGGATTACTCAGTCTTGGCAACTTTGGACAGTCTAACGATCATAAGTTTTTTTTTTTTTTTTCCCCTGACATTCTGAAATAGAGTGACAATAATATGAAAGGAAAGAATATACTGAACGTACATATTTTATTTGTGATTATTTCTTGAAGGATAGTAATTTTTTTTTCTTCTGCATTATTTTTTCTAAGTTGATATATATATCGTCTGGGATAAAGAGCATACAGGTCTTTAAAAACAGGTTACAACATATCATATGGGCAGGCGTCCTTTCTTTCTTCACTTAGTTTCCGACAAAGTGAATAATTTATTTACCAATTTAGTGTTTAGAAGATTTGTTATTTTCTTTTCCGTACTTTTTTGCCTCATGATTTGAGGGATCTTAATTCACTGGCCAAAGATTGAACCCAGTCCTCGGCAATGAGAATCAGGAGTCCTAACCACTGGACCATGGACCACCAAGGAAATCCCTAGAAAATTTGTTGATAATATAGTCTTTCAAAAACATTTGAAGTGAATATTGTAATTTTTCACAATCTTTATGTAACCAGAACCAATGCAAAGATGCAAAATTAGATATTTGAATTTTGAGACAAATACTTTTTTATACAATCATTTTATGTTCTTAACATTTATGTGTGCTTTTATTTAAACTATTAGTAAATCTGCAAGTCTTTCTCTCATAAAAAATCCTGGCATTAAAATTGGCAAATATTACTCTTCTTATCTTCTTTTTGGCATACATATGGTAAAATATGTTGGTACAGCAGCAAGAAAATCACTAGTTAAAACTGCTGATATATAAAGTGTGATTTCCTGTGGGTTTGCATGTAAATCAGGAGTTTAAAGGAGGATAATAGCTGAGGAGGAGATACTGACTTCTGACAACTTTCCCACAGTGAGGAAGTGCTGGTCTGCCATTCTAAGGAATGAACTTGGTATTTTTTTTCAGTCAGTCAAATATCAAATTTCTATTTTTAAAGACATTTTCATATGTTCAGTAGATGAATATTTTTAATGGAAAATATGGAGTTTCAAGATTATTTTTACTGAGATAATTAGCCAAGTGGGGAAAACACTCTATTTTAATTTAAAAATTGAAAATAAACTGCAAATTAACTTTATTAATTTTAAGAGTGTTTGCTGATACTACAATGTTGTAAAGTAATTAACTTCCAATTAAAAGAAATAAATTAATTTTACAAAAAAAAGGGTTTGCTGATATAAAGGAAAACGTTTAATTTTGCATGTCTATTCTAAAATTTATCACCTTAATAGACTCTGACCTGTTCTATTATTTTCTTTTACTTTTTTGTGTTTGGCTATATAATCACATCATGTACAAGCAATGAAAAAACATGTTCTCTTGTTTTCAATAGATATGGCTCTTACTTTTTTTTACCAACCCTCTCAAAAAATAAAAACAAAAAATGCAAATTAATCCATGTGGTCTCCTTTTCTTTATTTCCTACATTTTATTGTGAAAACATCTTTGGTGATTTTGAAGATTAAGTCCAATTGAAGTTTTGAATTAGTGTTTTACAACTAAATGGAAAAATTTAAATCATTGGACGCTAATCATGCTTTCCTCAGAAACTGATTTGTAATTTAACTTGTGCATTGGTAATTTAAGTATCTGTTTGTATCCTACTCTTAATAAAAATACTCTTATTTTATCTCTTGAGTCTGAGAATATTTCAAGTTTGTTGGACAACCATGCCAATATTACAGGAAGGTAGTTAGGAGAAAACAATGCTACTTATAAGCCTTTTAAAACAAATTGACATGTTAATGTATAAGTTTTAATTCTTTTCTACAAGATATCCATATACAGAGGACTTTTTTAAAAACTGGGATTTTTATATTTAAGTTGTTCTGTATACTACTGTTTTAATATAACTATGTATAACATAACCATACAAAAAAAAAAACATAAACTTACATCACCATTTAATTACTGAGTAGTTTTCATTTGTGTGGATGTGCTGCACACTCAGTCTCTCATTTGTGTCTGAATCTTTGTGACTCCATGGACTGCAGCCTGTCCATGTAATTTTCCAGGCAAAACACTGAAGTGGACTGCCATTTTCTACTGTAAGGGATCTTTCCAACCTAGGGATCAGACCCACATCTCCTATGTCTCCGACATTGGCAGGTGGATTCTTTACCACTGCACCACTTGGGAAACCCCTATGTATGGGTAGATAATGTTCATTTTTTAAGCTTAAAATTCAAATATTCATATCATCTCATTTTGAACTTTGGCTCCTAGAAAATATATTTATATTTCTCTTTCTTTTGTTCTTCCTCTGTCTTTCTCTGACTCTGTCTCTGTCTGTCTGTCGACCTGTCTCTACACACACGCACAAACACATACACACATAATGAGACAGAAACCACCCAGGTTCAGAAAAAACACAAACAAGAGTATTAGGTTAGCTGGTTACTTCATAATGGCCTGAGTGGTGATGTGGAGGCAGAATCTGAGACTTACTATCCACATAACTAAAGTGGAAAACACTCACATATTCACATGCACTACAAGAAAGGGTAATAACTGAGTATAAACAGGAACAATTGAATGCATTTAGTAACAATAAAAATAATTAGCCTGATATCTAGAAGATTCACTTCAACCTATGTTCACCTAAAAGACATAAGGCTAGTTGTAACTATTATGTCTACAATTCCTCTACTTTCTGTTGTTTAATCACTAAGTCATGTCTGTCACCTTGTGACCAGCCTTCCCTCCTTCACTATCTCCCAGAGTTTGCTGAAACCGAAGGTCATTGAGTCAGTGATGCCATCTAACCATCTTATCCTCTGTTGCTTCCTTCTGCTCCTGCCTTCAATCTTTCTCAGCATCAGGGTCTTTCCCAATGAGTCCACTTTCTGAACAATGAAAAATATTGGCTTAATTATATATTTTAAATTTAGACTAATTTTGGTTGAATCTATCAGAATAAGGAAGAATTCAGTAAGTCATAAAAAAGAATATACTTATTACATTTGGTTGCAATGTGAAACTACTAATATATAACTAAAGCATACAAAACACACATGACTGACTGAGAGTTGGAGAAAGAGAAAATAGAAAGACCTTTTCCACCAGGTGTTTCTTAAAGCAAGTTTTAGATAATAGTACTTAATGTAAAGACTGAGCATGGAAAATTAAGTAACAAGAACATTAAGAAACAAAATTTGTGGAAAAGGAACAGGACTTTACTGTTGAAAAATTAGTTCTCTGCTATCATATTAAAGAGGAAGGAAGAGAACAATAAGAACTTGATACTGTTTATGGTAATATATGTATATCATGTCAATTTATGTTTACAATACATAAAACAAAATGTAAAAATTACATAAAGAAAGAGAAGTTAAGCCATTTATTTATAGATTTTACATATATTTTAGAGTCTCTCCTGCTCTCTTATGGATCCTGCTACTGATTCAGAATTAATCAGTGAGCATAATAGACAACTGATCAAATGTCTTCCACATGGAACTTGCACTCTGGTGAAGGAGGTACCCAATCAGCACACATCCAATACACATGTCTTGTGATGATATCTGGTAGGGAGAACTGTGGATGGAGGGTGCAGCAATTTTATACAGCACAGGAAGAGACATCTTCTGCTAAGGCAATGTTTGGTTCAAGATCTGAAGGAAGTGAGGGTCATGCTGACAGCGTTCAAGGGAAGTGCTAAGATCCTGGATGAGTGGGCACTCAAAGTGTTTGAGGCACAGTTAAGAAAGAGCCCAGTGTGTCTAAGGAAAAGTAGTTGGAGAGAAGTAGAGAGAGGAGGTAGAGAGATGGGTCGGAGGAGTTGTGGTCAGTGTAGACCACTGGTGGTGCCTCTTTGACATTCCTTCATCCACCAGAGATTCCCGACTTTGGTTACATGTTGGAATCTCCTGAGGAGTTTTCAAAACTATGGCTGCCTCAGGTGGGTCTTGGTTGTGACCAGGTGACTGGAAATTTAAAAAGAAATTCCTCAGATAATTATAATTTGCAGTCAAGAAAGGACCACTTGTTTAGAAATAGGGAAGATGGGGAATCCAAAAAAGGGAAGTGAGGTGAAATTAAAGAAAATCAAGGGAGAGTGATGTTTTGGAAATCAGGAGAAGAATGTGGTTTGAAAAGGGAGAAGAGTTAGGTTTGTTAAGTGCTGCCTTTCTTGATTCCAGCAAGATGAAAAATGATTCAACTACTGAAACAATCAAAGTAGCAATCAATAGAATTCTCATAAGATGTTTATTTGACTTGTAGGACTCCTATGTTGGGTGCATATATATTTATAATTGTTATATCTTCTTATCGCATTGATCCTTTGATCATTATGTAGTGTCCTTTATTGCCTCTACAGTCTTCATTTTACAGTCTGTTTTATTTTATATGACTATTCATACTCCCATTTTCTTTTGATTTCCTTTTGCATGGAATATTTTTTTCTGGACCTTCACTTTCAGTCTGTACGTGTTCCTAGGTCTTAGATGAGTCTTTTAGGCAGTATATATAGGGGTCTTCTTTTTGTATTCATTCAGGCAATCTGTATCTTTTGGTTGGAGCATTTAGTCCATTTGCATTTAAGATAATTATTGATATGTATGATTCTATTGCCATTTATTTTATTGTTTTGGGTTTTGGATTTGTAGGCCTTTTCTTTCTCTGTGTCTCTTATCTAGAAAAGTCCCTTTGATATTTGTTGTAAAGTTGATATGGAGGTGCTGAATTCTGTCAATTTTTGCTTGTCTGTAAAGTTTTTGATTTTTCCTTTGAATCTTAATGAGATCCTTGCTGGATAGAGTAGTCCTGGTTGTAGTTTTTTTTTTTTTTTTTTCCCCCTTTCATCACTTTAAGCATATTCTGCCACTCTCTTCTGGCCTGCAGAGTTTCTATTAAAAGATCAGGTATTAGCCTTTTCGGGAATCTCCTTGTATGTCATTTGTTGCTTTCCCCTTGATGCTCTTAATATTTGCTCTATATTTTAAACTTCTGTTAGTTTGGCTAATATGCATCTTTATGTATTTCTCCTTGGGTTTATCCTGTATGTGACTCTGTGCTTCCAGGACTTAGATGACTATTTCCTTTCCCATGTTAGGTAAATTTTCTACTATAATATTTTCAAATAGTTTCTCATATCTTTCTTTTTGTCTTCTTTTTCTGGGAATTTGAATGTTAGTGCACTTAATGTCCCAGAGGTCTCTGAGTTGTCCTCCTTTCTTGTTATTCTTTTTTTTATTCTGCTCTGCTTTGGTTATTTCTAACATTCTATCTTCCAGCTTACTTATCCATTCTTCTACTTCAGTTATTCTACTACTAGTTCCTTCTAATGTATTTTTAATATCAGTTATTGTGTTGTTCATTGCTGATTGTCTATTTTTTTAAGTCTTTTAGGTCTTTGTTAAACATTTATTATACCTTCTCAATCCGTGCCTTCAGTCTATTTATCTGTGTCTCCATTTTATTTCCAAGAGTTTAATCATCTTTACTATATTACTCTGAATTATTTTTCTGGTATCCTGTTTATGTTCTCTTCATTTGTTTTGTCTTATGTGTTTTTACCATATTCCTTCATCTTCTGCATGTTTCTTTGTCTTTTCATTTTGTTTAATTTACTGTGCTTAGTGTCTTTTATCTGCAGACTGGAAGGCTGTTGTTCCTCTTAATTGTGGTGACTGCTCACCGTGGGTGGGGTTTGACCAGTGCTTTGTGATGGGTACTGAGGGGACTCATTGAGGGGACTTATGTCTGTGTTCTGGTGTATGGAGCTGGATCTTATCTCTATGAAAAGTAATGCCATGTCCAGTGGTGTGTCTATGAGCTTGATATGGCTTTGGGCATCTGGCACTGGAGCTTGCTGGCCTTTGGGTGGGGTTGGTCTTAAGTTTTGAGGTAGAGGCCTTTGGGAGAGCTCTCACCTATTAATTTTCCATAGGGTTAGGAGTTCTCTGATGGCCCAAAGTCCTGGATATAGGCCTCCCGCCTTGGGGGTTCAGGTCCAATCCCTTACTGTAGCACCAAGACTTCATAGGCCACATAAAGCAGAAGACAAAAACCCCAAGACTAATGGTGAGACGACACTAAATGCCAAGGACACCCAAAGAGATTACACAATTACAAAGAGAAAAGAAGGAGAAAAAAATGATGAACACAGAAATCAAAAAAAGAAAAATAGAGAAATTAAGCCAATAATAAAACTACTAAGTGAAAATGAATGTTAAAAATTAGACTTGCAAAAATACAAAAACATTAAAAAATGCAGTATAACTAAACAATGTTGTAATAATATGAAAAAGTGAATTTATTTAAAAATAAGGTGTTTTGGAAAAGAAAAAAAGTAAGTTAAAAACATAAAAATTTAGGGAGTAACAAAGAGAAGCACCATTAGAACAATATGAAAAAAGATAAAAAATGGAGAATGGTAAAGAGATGAATGTCCATGTGACTCCTCCATTTTCCTGGTCTAACCAATTTCCCTACTCAGAAAGTCTTCCAATATTTCTTTGAAGGTCTCTGGACCTGTTCTGGGCAGTGTGGAGTCAGCTCAGACTCAGATCTTGCCTTGTTCTAGCTTGTACTTTCTTTCAAAGTCTACAGTTGTGCCTAAAGTCCACAGTCTCTGGCTAATTGTGGGGATTTAATCCATTGTACCTATGGCTCCAGAGGTGACTTCTCCTTCTCTCTTTTGCTCACTCAGCTCTTGGTGTTCTGCTTCAATTTGGGGCCCACCTCTGCTTGCATGTTGCTCTCCAGTGTCCATTCTCCAACCAAACATGAGCACCTGAAAGTAGAGGCTGATTAGAGCTCAATTGTTCAGTTGTGCTGGGAAGAAGAAGGAGAAGGCAGACACAGTTTGGGTATGTGTGGAGTGCTCACTGGGGACGGGACCTATGGGAGGTTGCCACAGTCTGAGGTGGATCGAGTTTCCCCATAGGAGCTGGCTGCCAAGCTGTGGGATCCTTGGCAGAACCAAGCTGCTAGGGCTCCCAGGAAAATGTGAGCAGTGACTCACACCCACTCACAGATTGGTGGTAGCTGTGATCCCCGGGGCCCCTGACTTCCACCTCTGGCACTTACACAGGCTTTTCTACCTTGGGAGCTGCAGACTACTGCCAGCTCGTCTCCTTTTGGCATTCACTAAGGGAGGGTCCTTTGTTCCACTAGTGTGTGATATTAGAGTATTCCCACAGGAATGATCTTGTGCTTCTCTGGTCTTCCCAGGCTTCTTCCTGGACTCCTTCAGCTGTGCCACACTAGCCCGCTCAGCATGTCTTTACAGTGATTAACCCCAGTTCTCTCCCCGAGATCCACTCCCTGAACCCTGAGCCTGAGCACTCAGCCCCACTCACTGTGAGTGGGAATGGGAGTGTGAGCCACTTCTTGGCTGGGAAGTGCTGTTTGATAAAAATCTCTGCTGTGAATTTTCTGTTTTGACTTTAGAGCACCTGTTGCTACACTTGTCAATGTGCTCCCCTCTGAGGTGTGGGAAGCTTCCCTCAACCCCGCCTCTGAGGGGGATTCCCAGTGTGTGGAAACATTTCCTCCTTCATGACTCCCTCCCCAGGGTGCATTCCTTGGGAGGTGCCGCCCCATCCCAAAATCCCTTGTCTCCCTTTTTATCTTTATGTTTTGCCCTATCTCATTCTGAGTAGATTGGCTTGCCCTCTTGGAAGTCTGGGTGTTCAGACGGTGTTCTGCTGGAGTTGTTCCACATACAGATGAGTTTTGGATGAGTTTGCAGGGTATGGAGGGTGTGGAGGGTATGATCTCTCCATCTTACTCCTCTGACATCCTAAAGGTTTTCTTAATCTAAGTGAAATAAAAGCAGAGTCCCAGTTGGAAGTAAGGGTGTGGAAGTGTTACAGTTTTGACAGCTTGAAGACTGGAGGAATAGTGATTTGAGCTTTTGGTCAGGAAGTTAATGTGATACTGGCCAACTAAAATGAATGCCTCTCTCCAGACACTGACCCGCTTGTTTTCTTTTAGTTAAAAATGCATCCATAGAGTTCTTTTTAATCACATTCTTTTAAACTGCATAACACTCCCCTGAATGAATGTACCCAAATCGAATCCACAGTATCAAAGAGAATGGTATTCAGGACTTTTCTATCAAAACTAATGCCGAATCTTATAGTTTTGAACATATGTCACTTTTCATGTTTACCAATATTTATTTAGGAGCTTGCTGGCTAAAGGATAAATGAATATATCCTCTTGCTCATTTGTTTTTCCTTAATATTTGCACTATATCAGGGCATTAAATGCAGTCCTAGAAAATATCATAAAAATAAAGACAGGTACTTCCATAAATTTATAGAACTTCATATAGACACTCAAAAACTCCCCAGCAAGCCAATCAATTTTCTCTCTATTTTTTTTTTCCTTTTGAAACCTATTATACCACTCCTTACAAGTCTGCCTTAGCAAGGAATGAAAGCCATTCTCTAGATAGGAACCATCTGCTCCAATATTTAAACCTACATAGATCTGTTTTTAATGTAATAGGGGAGGGGTTCCTCTTCTGCTATATTAGAAGTCATTCATTATCAAGTATCGCTATAGGATTTAGTAAACATTTTCCAGTTGCATCAGCATTGAAGGCTGTTGAGGAGTTAACATATAAAAGCTGTCTCCCTGGACTTTCATTGTTGTACAAAATACACATTCTTAATTTTTTATTACCACTTTTCTTATAGTCTTTTTTACTGCTCTTTGTTAGCTTCCTTTTCTTGACTAGATGTGTCAGAGTTCTCCAGTGCTCATTTGGTCACTCTTCTCTCTTCATTTTATATTTTTTTTCTAAATTGAGTTCATCTGTATCCCTGGCTTCACTTGCTTCACAAATGCTGGCTTGTGGTACTTTGAGCTAAACAGTCACATTTCTAGATCATATGGGCTTCTCTTCACTGCACTTACAGTGGTTGCTGAAGACCACAGCTCAAATCTTGCATCTGTTTTTCTATTTCTCAGTTTTTTATGTTTTTCAGGTTTTTAAAGGATTCTAACTGCATAAAAATAAACGGTTAGAAGAATATAAAACAGTGGCCATATGTGGCTCACAAAGCCTCAAATGTTTACTATTCAGCTTTTTATTGACAAAATATGACAACCTCTGTTTCAGATGACTCAAAGTCTCCTAGAAATCAGCTAAGACCAAATCATAGTCTATATCTTCTTTCTTCCTAAACCATGTTCCCTCAGTGAATGACATTATTCACGTATATATGTAAATCTAAACTCTAGTGCTCCTGCCTGCACAACTTTACTTATGGTGTCCAGTCTGTCATTCTCTTGTCAATTCTTAAGCATCCTGAAATCCATCTGCTAGTGTCTATGTATTTTGTTGTCATCCTCCTAGTCCATTATGTCACTATGTCACTGTAGCCTCTATCCACTTTACCCCCTCCTGCCTGTGACATGGGTTCTAGAATCCCCATTCCTCAGGAAATTTTGGCCATTTAACCATGATTAATACCCATCCATGGCCTCCAGTTTAGTGTTGGGTTTTGAAGAGACTCACATGGTTGTTCCATAGGCTGTGGTGACCCAACACTTACACACATTCAAGCTTCTCCCCAACCACCTGCCCTTCCTTCTCTCACTCCAGACATGCTAGCTTTTCTCCTATATCTTCGTTATTAGACTATCTCCCTCCTAGCACAGGGCATCTCTGTGGTTGAGTTCCTGTGCCTGAAACCTTCCCACAACAACATCCCTCTTTGATTACTGAGCTTAATCCACCAGATTGTACCTCATACCCTCCCTAGGTCAAGTTCCATTTTAATATGTTATCCTCCAATGTCCCTCTATGTGACACTGGGCTGAGATGGATCCCCTCCACATGGTAACATTCTTGAAAGGAGGTCTACCCACTGCTGAACTTGTGTACCCAGAACTTAGTATTGAGTCTGATAATTATCCAACAGAGAATAAATATGTCATTGATGGGCGGACTGAGTCTCTGATAAGCTTTGTTACATTTAAGTCAGTGAAAGATGATATTTCATTCAGTAAATGATTATGTGAAATGGACTACTAATTTTTAAAAGAAAATTAGGTGTTTGATTCATTTTTAATTAAAATAAAACCAGGAAGATGAAATATTTCATGTGAGGTGAAATACTAGGAAGCATTGTATTTATGGGTGGATTTCTAAGCATGATCCCAAAGGCTGACATAAAAAGGAAATAATGAAGGAATTTGAGTGCATTAACATTAAAACACACACACACACACACACACACACACATTCACAGTTTCAACTTTTGCCTGGAAAAGACTATAACTAATGTTAAAAATAAAAATTAGAAAATACACCATAAGATAGAATGTTGCTAGTCTTCAACCTGTAAAACTCCATTGCCGTTGTTTGTTACATGTGTTTCAGGTGAAATCCTAGTAAATATAGACTGCTGTGTTTTTCTGTGTAGTTTGATGTCTATTTAGTATTCATTTGAATATCAATTTAAATTAAATTTATCAATTAATCATGAAGAATCAATAAAGACTGAATTCTTTATCATCAGTGAAGAAGAATTTAAGACTCTTTGCTGAGCTCCAACTGGAATGCATTATTACCTCTGAGAGAAAGCATAGACTGCAGACAGAAACAGGAAATTTAGTCCGCTTGACAAGCAATATTCTTCTAAGACTTCTTACATGAATGGAATGCTCAAGAAATGCACCTGATAGGGCCTGCATGCTCTATTTCCTAAGAGGGTATTCTTTAGCTACAAAGAAATGATCCCATCTCTTAAGCTTTGGATCATTACATTTTCTGTGTTCTGTACCTTAAATTCACTAAAGAATTTCTTTTCTTACCCTCTCTTGTGTATAAATGACTCTATTGATTGGTTGAAAAGTGAAAGCTCCAGTCATTCTTTTCAGCACTTTCTATGCAATTTGAACATTGACAGTTTGGTATGTTGTAGATGTATAAGCAAACATGTTGATTTGAGCATGAAATAATTGTATTATGAGGGTAATGAAAAACTGTATTCCTCTTCCATAAATATGAGTAGATTTAGGATTAAGATACATTTTTGAGACTAGTCTATTATTATCCAATACTCACACTTTTTAAAGGAAATTATTTATTTATTTGTTAATGACCATTGTTTAAGTTTTATTATTGTTATTCATTTTTTAGCATTTTATTTTCACATAAATTTTAAATTAAAGTAAAAATGAACATAATGGCAAATATCATAGGGACATCTATGAGCATTAAATCACATTTCACGGATTGTTGTTGCCAACATTTAAGATGCTATTGGGACTTTGGAGATCTGTATTTCTACCTTATCCCAACTGTGGTTATTTGGAAAAGCATAGATATTTCTGAATTAAATCCATCAAGTAACCCTTAGAAAACATGTTATAGAAGTCAATACCTAGTATTTCATTAAGTGTGTTATGTAACTGACAATATGAAAACTGAGGAATAAAGCTGTTCAGAAGAGGTAGATGCATTATATACAGTTTGCAACACACAAATTACAAATAAATTTATGAAGCATAAGAAAGAAACTTATTCAATAGTTCAGAATAGGCTTCTTGCATCTATTTCTTCCTTCTATTTAAATTAAAGTTGTAATGATTAAGAATTCCTTTCTCACTCAAAATTTTATGTGACTTCATGTAACAGTAAAACAGCAATATAAACTACATTCTAGTTATCATAAAAATAACAATAAATAAGTGGAAATGACTCCTATGATTCTCTGATTTAGGGCATGGTGTTAAAGTTGGCTTTCTGCTGTATAAATGACTGTACTGATTGTTTGGAAGGTAAAAACTCCAGTCATTCTTTTAAGCATTTTTATGCAATTTAAACATTGACAGTTTGGTATCTTGTAGTATATAAGCAAACATATTTATTTGAACATGAAATAATTGCATTACTAGGATGATAAGAAATCTTATTCCTTTTCATTAAATGTGAGCAGATATGGGATTAAGATAAATTCAAACTCATTTTAATGCAGAATAAAGCCCTTGACAGAGGGTTTCAGGGCAGCAGTGTTTTGGTTGGACCGATGCAGGTTATATCAGAATGCATGCATTCTCAATCACTTCAGTCGTGTTCGACTCTTTGCAATCCCACAGACTATGGCCCACCAGGCTCCCCTGTCTATGGGATTCTTCAGGCAAGAATATTGGAGTGGATTGCCATTTTCTTCTCCAGAGGTTATATAGGAATGGGCAGCTTTATTTTAGTACCGTCTATTGACAGTGATCGCTTTCCAGAGAGTCTTAAGTTAGCAAACTGCCTTCTAAAACTAAATGGGTAGGTCAACATTTATGTTATCACTTTGATGGATAGAAATGGCAATTTTGTATGAATCGACATGATTATGAGGATGCAGACAACAGAGGGATTTCTTTCTTAATTTTGCTATCCTCGTAGATATGGCAATTTGACAAACTCACATAAAATATTGAACTTTACTTTGAATTTCCTTATTTTTCCAAATGCCTGGTTTCACAAGTTGCTGATTATGCATTTTGAGGTAGAAAGTGTTTTGGGATATATATAAGTCAAATTTCTTCATTCTGTACATGAGATAGTACTGTGACTAATAGTAGTGAATTTTTGTTAGACATAGGTTTGATCCCTGGGGTTGAGAAGATCCCATGGAAGAGGGCATTGCAACCCATGGAAGTATTCTTTCCTGGAGAATCTCCAAGAACAGAGGAGCCTGGTGGGCTACAATCCATGCGGTCACAAAAAGTCAGACAAGACTGAGTGACTAAGCACAAAGTAGCATAGTATATATTTTACAAAATGCTTTGTGTAAAATATTATCTCCTTTAATGTTTGTAAAACCCTTATGACCTCAGTATTATCATTACCTGCATTTTACAGCTAGAACTAAAATCCAAATTAATTCAGCTTCTTTGTTCATGATCCTAACTGCTGAACTATAATGCTACTATCTGAAAACCCAATGAGATAGGTTTCTAATCTTAACCTCATTTCCTAGGTTAAAAAAGTAAAATCAAAAGAGGTTATACCCTTATCCAGGTCATATTTTCCACTCTGCTCCAATTCTATTCCCAGATGGGTCTGAAATAGATTTAAATGTTAGAGCCATGTTCTTTCCCATAAATATATATTTAATTCAAAATATTCTTCTATTTATTCTTTCAATCACATCAGATGATAATGTCTTAATTACATGCAATTTTGTTACTCTTATTTGTCAATTAGGGATTTTAATATTATAAGTAATCAAAATGATAAAAATGCAAACAAGTTTAAACAAAAATTAATTGAACTGAATCACTCACAAAACTGCTAAGTCCATAGGAAAGATAGGCTTTGTGTTTGCTTTGATTTTATACCTACAGCTTTGCAAGGACCCAGTTTCTTCCCCTCCTCAAATGTCCCAGACATGCTTTTCTCCTAAGAGTGGATTCTCACATCTGGAAGGAAGATATATGATGACAGTTTCAGGCTTCAAGTTTACAATTTCTG
>ML661345.1:805591-896021 GCA_007570785.1 Antilocapra americana
AATCAAATCCCTGATTATTATACAGTAGAAGGTGAAAATAGATTCAAGGGATTAGATCTGATAAACAGATTGCCTGAAATACTGTGGGTGGAGGTTAGTGACATTGTACAGGACAGGGAATAAGACCATCCCCAAGAAAAAAAAATGCAAAAAAGCAAACTGACTGTCTGAGGAGGGCTTACATATAGCTGTGAAAAGAAGAGAAGTGAAAAACAAAGGAGAAAAGGAAAGGTATTCCCATCTGAAAGCAGAATTCCAAAAAATAGCGAGGAGAGATAAAAAAAGCCTTCCTCAGTGATCATGCATAGAAATAGAGGAAAACAACAGAATGGGAAAGACTACAGATCTCTTCAAGAGAGATACCAAGGGAACATTTCATGCAAAGATGGGCTCTATAAAGGACAGAGATGATATGAATCTAACAGAAGCAGAAGATATTAAGAAGAGGTGGCAAGAATACACAGAAGAACTGTACAGAAAAGATTTTCATGACCCAGATAATCAATACTGTGTGATCACTCACCTGGAGCCAGGCATCCTGGAATGTGAAGTCAATTGGGCCTTAGAAAGCATCACTATGAACAAAGCTAGTGGAGGTGATGGAATTCCAGTTGATCTATTTCAAATCCTAAAAGATGATGCTGTGAAAATGCCGCACTCAATATGTCAGCAAATTTGGAAACCTCAGTAGTGGCCACAGGGCTGGAAAATGTCAGTTTTCATTCCAATCCCAAAGAAAGGCAGTGCCAAAGAATGCTCAAACTACCACACAGTTCTATTCATCTCACAAGTTAGTAATGTAATGCTTAAAATTCTTGAAGCCAGGCTTCAGCAATACATGCACTGTGAACTTCCAGATGTTCAAGCTGGATTTACAAGCAAGAGAGTTCCAGAAAAACATCTATTTCTGCTTTATTGACTATGTCAAATCATTTGACTGTGTGAATCACAATAAAGTGGAAAATTTTTAAAGAGAAGGAAGTACCAGACCATCTGACCTGTCTTTTGAGAAACCTGAATGCAGGTCAGGAAACAACAGTTACAACTGGACATGGAACAACAGACTGGTTCCAAGTAGGGAAAGGAGTACATCAAGGCTGTATATTTTCACGCTGCTTATTTAACTTGTATGCAGAGTACATCATGAGAAACACTGGGCTGGAAGAAACACAAGCTGGAATCAACATTGCCAGGAGAAATATCAATAACCTCAGATATGCAGATGACATCACCCTTATGGCAGAAAGTGAAGAGGAACTAAAGAGTCGCTTGATGAAAGTGAAAGAGGAGAGTGAAAAAGTTGGCTTACAACTCAACATTCAGAAAACTAAGATCATGGCAAATAGATGGGAAAACAAGTGGAAACAGTGTCAGACTTTATTTTTTTGGGCTCCAAAATCACTGCAGATGGTGATTGCAACCATGAAATTAAAAGACACTTACTCCTTGGAAGGAAGATTATGACCAGCCTAGATAACATATTGAAAAGCAGAGACATTACTTTGCTAACAAAGGTCCATCTAGTCAAGGCTATGTTTTTTTTTTTTTTTTCCAGTGGTCATGTATGGATGTGACAGTTGAACTGTGAAGAAAGCTGAGCAATGAAGAACCGATGTTTTTGAACTGTGGTGTTAGAGAAGACTCTTGAGTGTTTCTTGGACTTCAAGAAGACCCAACCAGTCCATCCTAAAGGAGATCAGTCCTAGGTGTTCATTGGAAGGACTTACGTTGAAGATGAAACTCAAATACTTTGTTCCCCTCATGCGAAGAGCTGACTCATTAGAAAAGACCCTGATGCTGGCAGGATTGGGGGCAGAAGGAGAAGGGGACAATAGAGGATGAGATGGCTGGATGGCATCACCAACTCGATGGACATGCGTTTAGGTGGACTCTGGGAGTTGACGATGGACAGTGAGGGCTGACGTGCTGCGGTTCATGGGGTCCCAGAGTCAGACACGACTGAGTGACTGAACTGAACTGAATAAAGCTAAAGGCTGGTTCTTTGAGAAAGTAAGCAAAACTGACAAACCTTTGATTAGACTCATCAAGAAAAAGAGAGAATAATCAAATCAATAAAGTTATAAATGAAAAAGGAGAGGTTACAACAGACAATGCAGAAATAGAAAGAATTATAAGAAAGTAGTATGAACAATGGTATTGTAATGAAATGGATAACCTGGAAGAAATGGACAGATTGTTAGAAAAGTTCAATATTCCAAGACTGAACTAGGAATAAAAAGAAATTATGAACAATCACTGAAACTGAAGCTGTGATAAAAAAATCTCCCAAAAAACAAAAGCCTAGGACCAGATGGCTTCATAGGAGAATTGTTTGAAACATTTAGAGAGGAGCTAATGGCTATCGTTCAAAAACTCTTTCAAAAAATCAGAGGAAGGACATTTCCAAATTCATTCTATGAGGCCTCCATCACTCTGATACAAAAACTAGACAAGGGAAACACAAAAAAGAAAGCTACAGGCCAATATCACTGATGAACACAGATACAAAAATCCTCAACAAAAATTTAGCAAACAAAATTCAGAAACACATCGAAAAGCTCATACACCATGATCTAGTTGGGTTTATTCCAGGTGTGCAAGGATTCTTCATTCAATGTGGTAAACCATATTAATGAATTGAAATATAAAAAACATATGATAATCTCAATAGATGCAGAAAAAGCCTTTGACAAATTCAGCACCCATTTATGATTAAAACTCTTCAAAGAAATAAAGAAGGAACCTTCCTCAATATAGTAAAGGCCATATATGATAAGCCTACAGCAAACATTATTCTCAATGATAAAAAACTGAAATCACCCTCCTTAAAATCAGAAACGAGACAAGGGTGTCCACTTTAGCCACTATTATTCAACATAGTTTTGGAAGCCATAGCTATAGCAATCAGAGAAGAAAAAGAAATAAAAGTAATCCAGATAGGAAAAGGAAAAGTGAAGCTCTCACTAGTTGTAGATAACATGATATTGTACATAGAAAACCCTAAAGAGAATATCAGAAAATTACTAGAGCTAATCAGTGAATTTAGCAAAGTTGCAGGATACAAAAGCAATAAACAGAAACCACTCACATTTCTATATACTAACACTAAAAAATTAGAAAGAGAAATTAAAGAATCAATCCCATTCACCATTGCAAAAAAATAAAATATCTAGGAATAAAGTTACTTAATGAGACAAAAGGACTGTTCATAGAAACTTATAAGACACTGATGAAAAAAATCAAAGATGACATAAACAGATGGAGAAATATTCCATGTTCCTGGATAGGAAGAATTAATATTGTGAAAATTACTGTACTACCAAATGCAATCTACAGATTCCATGTGATCCCTATCAAATTACCAATGGCATTTTTCACAGAACTAGAACAAAAAATTTCATGATTCATATGGAAACAAAGAAAACCTCGAATAGGCAAAGCGATTTTGAGAAAGAAGAATGGAGCTGGAGGAATCAACCTTCTTGACTTCAGATTATACTAAAAATTTACAGTCATCAAGACAGTATAGTTCTGGAACAAAAACAGAAATATAGATCGATGGAACAAGATTGAAAGTCCAGAAACAAATCCATGAGCCTATGGGTACCTTAGTTTTGACAAAGGAGGCAAGAATATACAATGAGGCAAAGACAGCATCTTCAATAAGTGGTGCTGGAAAACTGAACAGTTACATGTAAAAAAATGAAATTAGAACACTTCCTAACACCATACACAAAGATAAACTCAAAATGGATTAAAGACCTAAATGTAAGACCAGAAAATATAAAATGCTTAGAGAAAAACATAGGCAGAACACCCCATGACATAAATCAAAGCAAGATCATTTATGACCCACCTCCTAGAGTACGGAAATAAAAGCAAAAGTAAACAAGTGGGAACTCATTAAACTTAAAAGCTTTTGCACAGAAAGGAAACTCTAAGCAACGTGAAAAGACAACCCTCAGAATGGGAGAAAATAATAGCAATTGAAACAACTGACAAAAGATTAGCCTCCAAAATCTATAAGCAGCTCAATACCAGATAAAAGAACAACCCAATCAAAAAGTGGGGAAAAGACCTAATAAACATTTCTCCAAAGAAGACATACAGATGGCTAACAAACACATGAAAAAGTGCTCAACATCATTCATTATTAGAGAAATGCAAATCAAAACTAAAATGAGATATCATCTCACACCAGTCAGAATGAACCTCATCAAAAACTCTACAAATAATAAATGCTGTAGAAGGTGTGGAAAAAAGGAAACACTCTTGGTGGGAATGTAAATTGATACAGCCACTATGGAAGATGGTATGGAGATTCCTTAAAAAACTAGGAATGAAATCACCATATGACCCAGCAATCCCACTTCTAGGCATATACCCTGAGGAAACCAAAACTGAAAAAAACACATATATCCCACTGTTCATTGTAGCACTATTTACAATAGCTAGAACATGGAAGCAATCTTGATGTCCATCAACAGACAAATTGATAAAGAATATGTCATATATATATATATATACACAGTGGAATACCACCCAGCCATAAAAAAGAAGGCTTTTGAGCCAGTTCTGATGAGGTGATGAACCTAAAGCCTATCATACAGAGTGAAGTAGGTCAGAAAGTGAAAGATAAATATCGTATACTAATGCATATATACGGAATCTAGAAAAATGATATTGAAAAAAAATATTTTCAGGGCAGCAATGGAGAAACAGATTAGAGAATAGATTTATGGACATGGGGAGAGGAGAGGAGAGGGTGAGATGTATGAAGAGAGTAACATGAAAACTTACATTACCATATGTAAAATAGATAGCCAAGGGGAATTTGCTGTATGGCTCAGGAAACTCAAACAAGGGTTCTGTGTCAGCCTAGAGGGTTGGGATGGGGAGGGAGATGGGAGGGAGGTTGATAAGGGAGGGGATATATGTATACCTATGGCTGATTCATGTTGAGGTTTGACAGAAGACAACAAATTCTGTAAAGCAGTTATTCTTCAATTAAAAAATAAATTTTAATATATTGTATTGTTGTTTTTTCTTCTGGCTTACTTCAGTCTGGATAATGGGCTCCAGTTTCGTCCATCTGAGTAGAATTGCTTCAAATGATTTTTTTTTTTAATGCTGAGTAATATTCCATTGTGTATATGTACCACAGCTTTCTTATCCATTTGTCAGTTATATGGAATTTAGAAAGATGGTAATGAGAACCCAACATGCGAGACAGCAAAAGGAACACAGATGTATAGAATAGACTCGTGGACTCTGTGGATGAGGGTAAGGGTGGGATGATATGGGAGAATGGCATTGAAACATGTTAATTATCATATGTGTAATCAATTGCCAGCCCAGGATTGATGCTCAGGGCTGGTGCATCGAGATTTCCCGGGGGGAGGAAGGAGGGAGGGAGGAGGGAGGGGGGTTCTGGAGGGGGAGCATATGTAAACCCATGGTGATATCATGGCATTGAATGGCAAAAACAATAAAAGGGGAAAAATAATAATAAAAAATAATAAATAAATAAATTTTAAAAATGGGGAAAAATGGATAACCAACAAGGACCTATTGTACAGCACAGGGAACTCTGCTCAGTGTTATGAGGCAGTCTGGATGGGAAGGGAGTTTGAGGGAGAATGACTACATGTGTATGTATGGCTGAGTCTCTCTACTGTACACATATACTCCAATATAAAATAAAAAAGTATTAAAAATCTGGAGATAGTTACTGAGCATAGTTAGCTTAATTATCTTAAATTCTAGTTCTCATAATTTCAATATCTAGAAATTCTGTTGGTGTCTTCCTTTTCTATTGGGTTTGCCAAAAATTCTGTTCAGATATTTTAATAACATCTTACAGAAAACCTGAAAAATCTTTCCAGCCAATCAATATATTTCAGTGTAAATCTTTTCTGTTGATTCTAGCTTATTTCTATTTGGATGCTGGTTAGTTTTAATTGTATACCAATTTATGTACCATTCTTTCAGAAATTATTTGTAGAAGTAACTTAAGATCTAAGTTGATGGTATCTGCTTTCAAATAGAAATTCTGTAATTCTTCTAGGTTCATGGGAACTAACACATCATGTAAAACCTTATGTCACTTCAGGTATTGACTGAATTTTTCTGCATTGGTCAAATAACTGGAAGCTGGGATATTATCTAGACAAAGATATATCTGTCTAGATATATTTTGTTTGATATCACCTCAAAACATACAATCCTATATCCTCCTGCTGTTAGATCCCAGAATTCAACATTTGTAATCTTAGTGCTTCATGCTGACAAATAAACTACACAACCCCTCAGGTGTCCATGTGGAGAAATAGTGTTTCCACATGCTGATCCTCTGGAGTCTATGGTGGGGAATGATAGTCATCAGAATAGTCCATCTTCAGTTTTCATATGTCCAAAAGGAATCCCATGTCTGTGTTGATCTTAGACATGTAACTCTGGCCTTAGGCCTTTGTGTATCTCACTGCAGTATGGTGAGATAAAACCATCTAGCCTGTGTTCAATTTCTCTCTTGAATAAACTCGTTTCTGGTTAACTGCTTTAAAAAATATTTAAATTTCTCCTTGCTCTAACTCTTGACCCAGCAATTATTCTCTATTTTGTTAGTTGTCTGATGATACATTTAATACTTCTGTGCACATTTTATTTTTACTTGCCAAATATATATATTATAGAGACTGAGAAGTTCAGATATGCAGTCATCAATCTGAAGAATCCAGGAGACATACTGGTATAAATTCCAGTCCAAGTCTGAATCTGACAGCAGGAGAGGACTGATGTCCCAGCTCAAAAAAAAAAAAAAAAATGCAGGGAGAGAGAATGCTTTCTTCTTCAGCCTTTTATTCAGGGATACACTGGGTTAGATGAGACCCACCCATCTGCTTTACTAAGTCTACTGATTCAAAGGTTAACCTTTTAGAAATACTTTCACAGACACATGCAGAAATAATGTTTGACTGAATGTGTGGCCACCTCAGGACCCAGTCATAATGACACATAGAACTAACCATTATGCCCAGGTGTGCTAGTTGTCCTTGGTGAGATAAATTGTCTGAATCATCTTGTCTGTTATTACTGGAATTGTAGGTCTTCATAGCGTCTTTTAAAAATAGTCACTCTGTTTTTAAGAATTGATCTTCTTATGGACTGAGAGAAACTGATGTAGCCATGGTACTCAAGTATCTAATCTGAATGAAATAAATATGCAATTAAAATCTATCCTTTAAATGTGCCATGCATTTTTTTTCTTTCAATGCTTCACTGAAGCTAAAGAATTCTCAACTTATGAGCTATAAATTTTGTTTGTAACATTTCTGCTTAGATAGATCATTATTACTTCACAGTCTTTGAAGACTGACACTTAAGGAGAGTTCCCTGTAAACTGAAAACTATTAAATTTTAGTACATTTTTACTTTAATAATTATATTATCTCTTTAAGTTTCAGTTATCTAATAATGTTTCAAATGAAAATATGTCATTCTGGTGTACTTTAAACAAAGATAAACATAGTCCTTTAACAATTCTCTTTTAAAAAATGCTCATTGGTTTTTAGAGAGATGAATCAGTTCCTCAATCTTTTGAACATTTGAACATACATGTTATTATCATTCACCACCTAAATACTTTCTACTCTGTTCACTACCTATTCACTTAGGATGTTTACAAAGTAAGGCAAATTTAGAGTCACAAAGTTGAATTAAGCTATGTCACTATTGATGATAAAGTAAATATGTATCTAATTTATACTCCTTAAGTATTAATGGAGTTGTGCAGTGGAAATAACTTCGATAACTTCAGAATGATAAATTATCTTTCCTATAATATTTTAGCATAATTTTATAAAATATCCCATCATGTTATTATAATGTTTGGTTATGTAACATTCATAATTTACCATGGGAATATCTCTTGATTCCCATTGTAAGAATTTAAAGAAAAACTGTATTATCAAGAAATCCATTATTCTGCATATTTGGACTATGTACACAAATATTTGCAATATATGTGTATGTTAATTGCTCAGTCATTTTTGACTCTTTGCAACAGCGTGGACTGTAGCTCACCAAGCTTTTTTTTGTCCATGGAATCCTTCAGGCAAGATACTGGAGTGGGTTGTCATTCTCTTCTCTAGGGGACCTTCCTGACCCAGGGATTGAGCCTGGGTCTCCTGCATTGCAAGCAGATTCTTTACCATCTGAGTCACCAGGGAAGCCTCTACAATGTATACATTTACTGTATTCCTGGACATACCCATCTCCAATATAAAAAATATATATATGTATGTATGTATGTGTGTGTGTGTGTATATATATATATATATATAATTGATTTACAATGATGTGTTAGCTTCAGGTGAACAGTATACTGTTCACTAATCAATATACCAATTAGTATTTTTGTAGATTGTATCCCAATATAAGTTATTACAAGTTAATGGGTATAATTTTCTGTGCTATGAGGTTTATCTTTATTGGTTATCTGCAATTTGCATCTGTTAATTGCATTCTATGGAATACTTTACCCTCAATAGACTTTACTAGCATACAGATCTTTAATTTGGGATTAGGCTACATTCCAATAGAGCCATAATAAGGTGAAAATGTTGTTAGCCAAGGATGCATTTAACACACCTAATATGCCAAAAGTCAAACTTAGCCTGGCTTAACTTAAACATGCTCAGATCATTACATTATCCTACTTCGGGGCAAAATCACCTAACACAAGCCTATTTTATAATATTTTATGTAATTTATTGAATACTGGACTGAAAATGAAAAACAAAATGATTGTATCAGTTGTTTACTCTTCTGATGATGTGACTGATTGGGCTGTGTCTTGATCAGTTCACAAGAGAGAATCTACTAATGTTGCTAGCCTGGAAAAAGGTTAAAATTCAAAATTCAAATCGTGATTTCTACCAAATGAGTACGACTTTCACACTGTTCATAAAATTGAAAAATTGTAAATGGAACCATCGTGAGTTGAGAACCAACTATAATTTGCAATGGACAAAGGCAGCATTATGCATCTTTGAGGATCACTGCTGTATTACAGCATTTTTAGTTGATGTTTGTTAGTGCTGGTTAAAAAAAAAAAAGACTTAGGATCATTTTTCTGTAAGTACATTGATACTTTTTGAGGATTCAGAGCCTGAAGTTTAAGTTGATTAAGAAGTGTTTCACTGAAAATCAGATGAGAACACAGATTTGCACATCCTCAGTCACAAATATACATGCTTAAATGTTTCCTTCAAGCATTTCTTCATTTTAAATTAATGTATTTATTTTTTCCTTTGCATTATCATGTTGGTTTTGCCATACATTGACATGAATCCACCATGGGTATACATATGTTCCCCTTCCAGAACCCCCCTCCCACCTCCTTCCCAATTCCATCCCTCTAGGTCATCCTGGTGCACCAGCCCTGAGCACCCTGTATCATGCATCAAACCTGGGCTGGCGATTCACTTCACATATGATAATTTACATGTTTCAATGTCCTTCTTCCATATCATCCTACCCTTGCCCTCTCCCATAGAGTCCAAAAGACTGTTCTATACATCTGCATCTCTTGCTGACTCACATAAAAGGTTATCATTACCATCTTTCTAAATTCCATACATATGCATTAGTATACGGGATTGTTGTTTTTCCTTCTGTCTTACTTCACTCTGTAAAATAGGCTCCAGTTTCGTCCACCTCATTAGAACTGATTCAAACGTATTGTTTTTACTGGCTGAGTAATATTCCATGCACATGTAAAACAAAATAATGTTGCTTGGTGGCATGATCCCAGTGCATAGCAACAGCTGGTCTCATGAACTGCTTGATCTCTAAAGCAGAAGTACCCCATCTTGTTGACCAGAAGAATCCCTTAATTAAGAATCTATTAATTGAGCTCAGTAGAAATTTTCTGGAAACATTGGTTCACCCTTCATTTCACCACAGCAAAAGAACTAACCCAAGTTTTACTAGATGGGACAGCCACCTTGCTCAATTCCTTTCTAAAGAAAATGCTCATTGTAATTTGTACAGATATCAAGAACTTTAGTGAGAAACTTCTTTGTGTAGTTAATGTCAGTTTTTCTCTAAGCAAAACACCTACTTAATTCTTAGTGAGGGGGGAAAAAAAAACACCTTGGAAATGTTGGGATTTCCCCTTGAGAAATTTGTTTCCATTTCACCCAGATGGATTTCACCTAAAAAATTTGTATCTGTATATTAGATACTCATTTATATTTTGCAAGTTATTTTTGGCATATATTTTGAAAATATTTTTGCATATGCTTACTCTGTATACTAAGATTTGTATTATTTGATGATTATTTATTGCTCCCATTTGTCTTTGGGTAACCTATGAGATTGCTAATTGCTAAGTCGCTTCAGTTGTGTCCGACTCTTTGTGACCCCAATGGACTGTAACCCACTGGGCTCCTCTGTTCATAAAATCTTCCAGGCAAGAAGACTGCAGTTAGTTGCCATACCCTCCTCCAGGAGACCGTCCCAACCCAGGGATCAAACCCAGGTCTCCTACATTAGCAAGAGGGTTCTTTACAACTAGTGCCACCTGAGAAGCAATTGCTAAGTGATATTTCATTAGGTTTTCACTGGTATACACAAGCTGGAATCAAGATTGCTGGGAGAAATGTCAATAACCTCAGATATGCAGATGACACCACTCTTATGGCAGAAAGTGAAGAAGAACTAAAGAACCTCTTGATGAAAGTGAAAGAGGAAAGTGAAAAAGTTGGCTTAAAGCTCAATTAAGAAAACAAAGGTCATGGCATCTGTCCCATCACTTCATGGCAAATAGATGGGGAAATAATGGAAACAGTGGCTGACTTTACTTTTCTGGGCTCCAAAATCACTGCAGATGGTGATTGCAGCCATGAAATCAAAAGATGCTTACTCCTTGGAAGGAAAGTTATGACCAAACTAGACAGCATATTAAAAAGCAGAGACATTACTTTGCCAACAAAGGTCCATCTAGTCAAGGCTATGGTTTTCCCAGTGGTCATGTATGGATGTGAGAGTTGGACTATTAAGAAAGCTGAGTGTCAAAGAATTGATGCTTTTGAACAGTGGTGTTGAAGAAGACTCTTGAGAGTTCGTTGGAATGCAAGGAGATCCAATCAGTCCATCCTAAAGGAGATCAGTCCTGGGTGTCCATTGGAAGGACTGATGCTGAAGCTGAAACTCCAATACTTTGGCTACCTGATGCGAAGAGCTGACTCATTGGAAAAGACCCTGATGCTAGGAAGGATTGAGGGCAGGAGGAGAAGGGGATGGCAGAGGATGAGATGGTTGGATGGCATCATCAACACAATGGACATGGATATGGGTAGACTCCGGGAGTTGTTAATGGACAGGGAGGACTGGCATGCTGTAGTCCATGGGGTCCCAAAGAGTCAGACACAACTGAGTGACTGAACTGAACACTTTATGATAGCCAAAAGGCCAAGAAGTGATATATTTTTTACTGATATTTCATTAGTTTTAATTAAAGTGACTGGCCAAACCATGAAAAAGTACCTAATATAACTTTTCTGATCAAAGTAGCCCAACAACTTTACCCCAAAACAACATTCCTAACAACTACTCCCATCACCCATGCTCACTCCCTAAAAAGCAATAAATAAACTATTAGATACAGCTGTGCTCAAAAAACAGCTACATCTTTAGGATGAAAACAATGACCAGATATTGCCAGTAGGTCAGGTCTGGTGCTCAGAGAAGTCAATGGCAACCCACTCCAGTACTCTTGCCTGAAAAATCCCATGGACAGAGGAGCTTAGTAGGCTGAAGTCCATGGGGTCGCCAAGAGTTGGACACGACTGAAGCAACTTAGCCACAGTAGCAGTAGGGCTGGTGCTAACAGTAATACAATGGGGCACTAGGACTAACCCAGGAATTACAATGAGAGTTCAACTCTTGGAAAAAATAGTTTCAAAAGGGAGAGGGAAGATGAGACCAAGAACCCCTGTGTAAGAAAGGAAGCCCTAGCAGGGCTTCCACCAGATAAAAGGACAAGCTCCACTAAGTTTATACCCAAAATTAAAATTTCATAAGCAAAATCATGTATCTGCATATAATGTGTACAAAATATGTTATTTACTTATTTATATGCAAAATCTAAATCAGAGAATTTGTACCTAAGAGATAAAATATAATCACAGAAAGTGACTCTAAAAATGAGCTTACAAAAAAAAATAATAATAAAAAAGCTTACAGTAATGGAAATAAAGGAAAGAATAATGTCTATAAAAAATGACAAAAATGACAAGGAAAGTTGATGAACAAGGGAGTGGCAATAGCAGCATAGTTTTAACATCCCTCATGATCCCCTCACACCCAAGGCTGCACTGAACAGGACAACTTCACTGTCTACAGGAAAGGAAAGCCAGAGACCCCCAGGACACATCCAGGACCATATGTGGTGACAAGGTAGCTCTGTGTTTCCCAAAACCTAGGAGGCTGAGACACACTTGAGATAATAACACTGGAATCATCTCCACAGGAAGGGGACTCAGTGAAGCACCTCTTCACATCCTGTGAGTCAAAGGACATGGTAGTCATGGTTAAGACTCACCAAAGAGAGAGGAAAAGCTGAGCTGAGTAGCAGAACTGGCCACTAAATTTGTGGGTGACTGAAGTATTCTGTAGGAACAGTCAGTGCTTGAGCAACCTGGGTCCTAGGAACTCTAATCAACCAAAATCACAAAATGTCACAAAAAGGTGATATTTCTGTGAATGGAATTCACATTAAGAGGGGAAGAAATAGTAGAGTCAACAGAAAAACACTATTTAGTGAAAGGTGGAGGGGTAATCGTGTTTGAATATTTCACAGAGTTTGAAGCCATGTTTCTGAAAACTGTGTTCCAGCAATAAGCCTGAGCTCCAGAACTCTAGAGCTCTAGGGGGTTAAGCTAGAAATGTAATCAAGTTCACCTCCCCATGTAAAAATATCACCTCACTTACACATAAACAAGAGAAAAGATTACAATCCTATTCCACATTTTATGAAAAATATCTGAAGAGTAACAAGAATAAGAGTCTACAAGACAATGATTAAACCAGAAAGACAAGACCTCAAAGCAATTACAGTCTGTACCTAATCCAAAGCGAGCTAAAGATAAATTACAAGAGCAATAAAATGTATGATAGCAGAATACACATTAGAATTACAAATATGGGCTCAGAAATAAAAATGACTGGAGGAAAGGGAGATTTAAAAAGAAAGGTGGCAGACAGAGGAATAATTACTAAATGAAATAAATAAAAATCATTGGTGCAAAGAATATCAAATTAGAAAGAGCACAAGAGAGAATTAACACCAGGAATAAAGCCATAAGAGAAATAAAATATGGATAAAAATGATTTGACTGAAAGTGATACTATGCAAGACAGCATTATATGTGACAAGACACAAAGAAGGAAACTAAAACAATAGAATGAACAAAAAGGCAAAAGCTATAATTCAAAAAAACTCTTCTGAAACTTCCCTGGTGACTCAGAGGGTAAGCGTCTGCCTGCAATGCAGTAGACCTGGCTTCAATTCCTGGGTGGAGAAGATCCCCTGGAGAAGAAAATGGCAAGCCACTCAGGTACTCTTGCCTGGAAAATCTCATGGAAGGAGGAGCCTGGTAGGGTACCATTCATGGGGCCACAAAGAGTCGGACAGGACTGACAGACTTCACTTTCACTTTCTCCTGAAATAGAGCCAACTTGAAATTCAGCATTTAAAGAACACACTACATTCTTGGGAAAATCCCCTCTGAGAGGCCAATGCTGAAACATATTTAGTAAAATGTTTAAATTTTAAATAAATAAATATATATATATATATACACACCCACATATATCCTCCAAGCATCTAGAGAAAAGGACTAAGCTGCTTTTAATTAGACAGACCAGGTAATTTATCATGCATAATAATAGGAGACTTTTGAGAAGGGATGCTAATAATGATTGCAATGGACATATACTGTAAACAAGGAATATTTTAGCTGAGAGAACATTTGATCATTCTATTTATAAAATAAAGAAAATTAAACTGACGTCAAACTCTTTGACAGACATAGATTTTTGACATTCACAGAGAGAGTAGAAGACTTAAGTTCATCAAAGGAAGAAAATGATAACCAAAGATTTTATGTATGTGACCAAACAGACCTTTAGACTGCCAGGAAGGCTGTAATGAACGTGAAGAAGCTCATGTTTTTGAGTTATTTTATTCCCATACACCAAAAGATCTATACAAGAAAGACACAAAACAATTCACATAGACTAGAAGGAACTTAGCCAACACCACAGATTTTACAGGTATGTATCAAAACTGCAATACAAATAGCAGAGAATAGCTCTTATTTTCAGGCTTATGTGAAATTTTCCATAGATTGAGCAACAAAGAAAATCTTAATAAATTATAGAGGACAGAAATAATCCAAACATTATCTTAGCATAATCTGTTACTGTAATTGTTAATAATTTAAATAAAATATATTTTCTTAGAAATTAAAGGAGCTATTTTAATTTTGATATAATCCCAAATTGTAGATTTTTGCTGGGAATCATATAAATAAACATGATATATTAAATATATGGTATAAAATTGAGTTCATATAAAAAGAAAAATAATTAAACTCTAAATTAAGAAAAATAACAGCAAAAGAAAGCATGAGGAATAAACTGATTAAAAAAAAATAGAAACATTATTCTTGTTCAGTCACTCAGTTGTATCCAACTTTTTGTGACCCCATGGACTGTAGGCCACCAGGCTTCTCTGTCTGTGGGGTTTTCTAGGCAAGAATACTGGAGTAGGTTGTCATTTCCTCCTCCAGGGGAGCTTCCTGGACAAAGGATTAAACCTGCATCTCCTACACTGGCAGATTCTTTATCACTGAGCCACTAGGAAAGCTCCAAAAGCATCATAAAATAGAATAAAAAGTAGTGGAACTAAGAAGTAATGCAAAAACTGGTTTAAAAAATTAAGTAATAATCAGATTATATAAATACCCTAAATTTGAAATAGCAAGGGGAAATAATTATAAAACCTAACAGTATTTTGAAAAATTGAGACTTTTTCCACAATGTATGCTTTTCTAAAACATGCACAATTTATAAAAATATATTCCATGAGAAACAGATTTAAATAAACACAGAGGAAATTGAGAAAATGGTTTAAGAGTTTCCTCATAGAGCCAGTATGACCCA
Organism: Antilocapra americana; assembly: GCA_007570785.1. Classification (NCBI taxonomy): domain Eukaryota; kingdom Metazoa; phylum Chordata; class Mammalia; order Artiodactyla; family Antilocapridae; genus Antilocapra; species Antilocapra americana. The sequence goes on from ML661345.1 coordinate 820,823, forward strand.
ATCACTTCCATAGGGAATTCTATGAAATCTGCAAAGATTAGATAAGCAGAGAAAAAAGAAGAAAATTTTCCAAACTACTTTGAAGTGAGTGTAGGAACCTTGATTCTCAAACTGAAAGATTTTTCAGTTGTGAATATTGATACAAAATATCAAATAAGATATGGGATGCTTGAAAATTAAGCAAAATTATCTCATGGGGCTCATATCAGAAATTCAAGATAGCTTGATTGCAGGAATCCCGTTATGGAACATTTGATTTAAAATTGCTAGGACAAAAGTCATGCAGTTATCTCCAGATATTAGGTAAATTTTAGGATGCTTCTGTTGATCCGTTATTTAAACATTTCCATGTTTTTAATATCTGTAAAGTTGTCTTTTATGAATACTATCTGAGTTAGGTTTGTTCTATTTTTTTTTTTTTTGCTGAGATTGTTTCTCTTGCTAGTTTTATGTTTACTTTTATTGTAGTAACTTATGTACTTGACATTTCCCACTGTGTCACTTTTTTCACTTGTTCGATTTCTGCTTTACCTTTCCTTTCCATTGGATTAGTTACATATTTACAGAGCTTCCCCTCTGCTCCTCTTTATGGTTTAGTAGTTTTAAATTCTATTCATATGTGTTCACTTGTTAACCTATAATCTATAGCCAAAATAGTTACTTCAAAAGTTCTCATAACTTAAAAATTTTTTGTTGTTTCTTTTTTAATTAAAAAGAACGCATGTACCCTAATGTTCACTGCAGCACTATTTACAATAGCCAGGGAATATAAACAACTTAAACACTGAACAACAGATGAATGGAAGAAGAAGATGTGTAATTACAAGAAATTAAATAGGGTTATTTATAAAGACATGGATTTCCCTAGAGTTTTTCATACAGAGTAAAGTAAGTCAGAAAGAGAAAATCAAATATCATATATCAATTCATATACATGAAACCTCAACTGTTTTTGACCTGCGGTCTTAGCAGAAAGTTTGAAATTCTTCTACCAGACTCAAAGGTGGATATTCTGCTTTTTTCTTATAAATATTATGTCCATTTGCTGTTGTTGTTCAGTCACTAATCCATGTTCAATTCTTTGCAACTCCATGGGCAGTAGCATTCCAGGCTCCTTTATCCCTTCACTATTTCCCAGAATTTGCTCAAATTCATGTCCATGGAGTTGGTGATAGCATCTATCTATATCAGGCTTCCCTGGTAGCTCAGACAGTAAAGAATCTGCCTGTCATGAGGGAGACCTGGGTTCACCTTCTGGGTTGGGAAGATCCTCTAGAGGAAGGCATGGAAACCCACTCCAGTATTCTTGCTTTCAGAATCCCCACGAATGGAGGAGTCTGGCCGGCTACAGTTCATGGGGTTGCAAAGCATTGCACATGACTAAGCGACTGAGCACACAACTATTTCATCCTTTCCTGTCCCGGTTCTCCTTTCATCCCAGCATCAGGGTCTTTTCCAGCGAGTCGACTCTTCCATCAGGTGGCCAAAGTATTGGAGATTCAGTTTCAGCAGCAGTCCTTCCAATAAATATTCAAGGTTGATTTCCTTTGGCGTTGGCTGGTTTTGTCTCCTTGCTGTCCAAAGGACTCTCAAGAGTCTTCTCTAGGGTCACAGTTCGAAAGCATCAATACTTCTGTGCTCAGCCATCTTTATGGATCAACTCACACATCTATACATGACTACAGGAACAACAATAGCTCTGACTATACAGATAATTGTCGGCAAAGTGCTGTCTTTGTTTTCTAATATGTTGTCTACATTTGTCATAGTTTCCTTTCCAGGGAGCAAGCGTCTTTTAATTTCTTGGCTGCAGTCAGAGTCTGCAGTGATTTTGGATCCTGAGAAAATAAAATCTGTCACTGTTTCCACATTTTCCTCTTGTATTTGTCATGAAGTGATGAGACCAGACACCACAATCTTAGCTTTTCTAATGTTGAGTTTCAATCCACTTTTTCATTCTCCTCTTTCACCCTTATCAAAAGGCTCTTTAGTTTCTCTTCACTTTCTGCCATTAGAGTGATGTCATCTGCCTATCTGAGGTTGTTGATACTTTTCCAGGCAACCTTGACTTCAGCTTGTGATTCATCCAGCATGCATTTCACATGATGCACTCTGCATATAAGTTAAATAAGCAAGATGACAAGATACAGCCTTGTTGTACTCCTTCCCCAATTTGAAACCAGTCAGTTGTTCCAGATCTAGTTCTAACTGTTGCTTCTTGACCCGTAAACAGGTTTCTCAGGTAAAGGTAAGGTGCTCTGATATTTCTATCTCTTTAAGAATTTTCCATAGTTTCTTGTGAACTACACAAAGATTTTAGTTTAGTAAATGAAGCAGAAGTATTTTTTTTTAATTATCTCTATGACCCAACAAATGTTGGCAATTTGATCTCTGATTCCTCCACCTTTTCTAAACCCAGCTTGAACATCTGGGTTTGTACAGTTCACATACTGCTGAAGCTTAGCTTGAAGGATTTTCAGCATAATCTTGCTGGCGTGTTAAATGAGTGCAATTGTACAATAGTGTGAACATTCTTCAGCATTGGCCTTCTTTGAAATTGGAATGAAAACTCACCTCTCCCAGTCCTGTGGCCACTGCTGTATTTTCCAAGCTTGCTCACATATTGATTGCAGCACTAAAGCAGCGTTATCTTTTAGGATTTTAAATAACTCAGATGGAATCCTGTCACCTCCATTAGCTTTGTTTGTAGTGATTCTTCCTAAGGCTTCCTTGACTTCACACTCCATAATGTCTGGTTCTAGGTGAGTAACCACACAATAGTGGTTATCTGAGTCATTAAGACCTTTTTTGAACAGTTTTTCTGTGTATTCTTGCCACCTCTTCTTAATCTTTTCTGCTTCTGTTAGGTTCTTGCTGTTTCTGTCCTTTATTGTGCCTGTCCTTGCATGAAATGTTCCCTTGATATCTCCAATTTTCTTGAAGACATCTCTAGTCTTTCCTTTCATATTATGATCCTCTATTCTTTTTCATTGCTTATTTAGGAAGGCCTTCTATCTCTTCTTGCTATTCTCTGCAAGTCTGCATTCAGTTGTGTATGTCTTTCCCTTTCTCTCTTGTCTTTTGCTGCTCTTTTTTCCTCAGCTATTTGCAACGCTTCCTCAGACAACTTTGCCTTGGTATACTTCTTTTTCTTTGGATGGTTTTGATCACTGCCTCCTGTACAGTGTTACAAACCTCTGTCCTTAGTTCTTCAGGCACTTTTTCTAACAGATTAAATACGTTGAATCTATTTGTCACCTCCACCATATAATCACAAGGAATTTGAATTAGGTCATACCTGAAAGGCCTAGTGGTTTTCCCTTTTCTCCATTTAGCTTGAATTTTTCAATAAGAAGCTCATGATCTTATTAGCTCCAGGTCTTGTTTTTACTAATTTTTTAGAGCTTCTCCATCTTTGTCTGCAAGTAACATGATCAGTCTGATTTGGATATTGCACATTTGGTGATGTCCCTTTGTAGAACCATCTCTTCTACTGGAAAAGGATGGAAAAGAGAGTTTGCTATGACCAGCGTGTTCTTTTGACAAAACTTTTAGCCTTTGCCCCACTTCATTTTGTACTCTTAGTCAAACTTCCTTATTATTCTGGGTGTTTCTTGATTTTTTACTTTTGCATTCCAATCCCTTGTGAGGAAAAGGACTTTTTTGGTGTTAGTGCTAGGTGTTGTTGGTCTTCATAGAATCAGTCAACTTCGGCTTCATCATCGGTGATCGGGGCTTATTCTTCAATTAGTATGATGTTGAATGGTTTTCAATGGAAATGAAATGAGATCTTTGTGTCATTTTTGAGGTTGCACCTAAGTACTGCATTTTGTACTCTTCTGTTGGTTATGAGGTCTACTCCATTTCTTCTAAGGGATTCTTGCCTAGAGTAGTAAATATAGTGGTCATCTGAATTAAATTTGTCCATTCCTGTCCACTTTAGTTCACTGATTCCTAAGATGTCCATGTTCAATCATGCTTACTCCTGCATGACCACATCCGGTTTACCTTGATCCATGGGCCTAACATTCCAGGTTCCTATGCAATATTGTTTTTATAGCATTGAATTTTGCTTACCATCAGACACATTCACAAGTTAGGGTTGCTTCTGCTTTGTCCCAACTGCTTCATTCTTTCTGGAGCTATTAATTGTCTTCTGTTCCTCCCCAGTAGTATATTAACTGGGGTCATATATATATTGACAATATACAGTATATCTGATTCATGTAGCTCATCTTCTGATGTGATATCTTTTTTCCTTTTCATACTGTCTATAGAATTCTCTAGGCAAGAATACTGGAGTGGATTGCCATTTCCTCCTCTAATGATCATGCTTTTTTAGAACTCTTCACTATGATCTGTCTGTTTTGGGTGGCCCTGCATGGCATGGCTCACAGCTTCATTGTGTTATACAAGCCGTTTTGCCATATAGGCCTCAAATCAATATTCTTCAGCTAAGACTATATTCGCAGCCTAGCTATCTGGCTTGTTTCTTTATCTTCTATAATTCTTGGCCCCAAGTTGAATCTACTTTCCTTCTAGTCTTGTTGTACTGTATAGTACTTTTAGCAATTTCTAATGTTGTCTTCAAACTGGACTCATTCAAATGGTGCTGTTTAAAAATTTCCTTGCTTGTCTTTTGCATCTCACTTCTTAAAAATTAGATATATTTCAAGATCTTGAATGACATTATTTTTTAGGGATTTTTTAATTAATAATTTGTGAGAAATAAATTCATTGTCTCTAAAATATCTTTATTTCGCCTTTTTTCTTGAATGTGGTTCATTTCAATATAGAATTCCAGTATATTTACAATTTTTCTTCAGGAATTTTAACTCATTAAAATCTATCATTGCTAATGAGAGCCTCTTGTAAATATTAGTATTCTTCCATGAATATTTATTTTCTCCTTCTGATATGATGATAATTTCCTGGTGTTTGATGCCAAGAACATTTATGGTATTGTATCTAGAAGTTGATAAGCTTATTCCTTATCCTGCTGGAGATTTGGTATGAGAAATTACCATCAACATTGGGAAGATTTTTCCATTATCAGTTATTAATTAAAGTATTTTTTCCTCCAGTTTCTTCCTGTATAGATATCCAGGGCCTCTTTTTTCCCACTCTACTTTTCTCTTAATATCTTTTTTATTTTTAATAAGTCATTATTTCTCTGAAATTTACTTGTATGATTTATATATATTTACTTTTTAAAACTGTAAGTAGCTATGTATTTATTTAAAATTTTATTTAAATATAGTTGTTTTGCAATGTTGCATTAGTTTCTATTGTACAGCAGGGTGAATCAGTTACACATATATATATATCCACATTTTTTAGATCCTTTTGCAGTATAGGCCTTTACGGAGTGCTGAGTAGACTGCCCTATGCTATACAGTGGGTTCTTATTAGTTATCTATTTTATATATAGTAGTTTGTATATGCTATTCCCAATCTCCAAATTTATTCTTCCTCTTCTTTTCTCCCTGGTAACTGTAAGTTTGTTTTCTACATTTGTGAATGTACTTCTGTTTTGTAGATAAGTTCATATGTATCTCTTTTTGGATTCCACATGTAATCAATATCATATGATGTTTATTTTTCTATGTCTGACTTATTTCACTGTGCATATTTAAATTATTCTATTTCATGCAAAAATGTATCCATTCTTTTCTAATTTCCATGATTATACTAGTTTGCTAAAGCTGTCATCAGGAAGTAACCAAAACGGAGTGCTTTAAACACCAGAAATTTATCATCTTATCATTCTGGAGAAAGAGGGTCAGAGGTTGTAGTGTCTGCAGGGCCTTTTCCCTAAGAAATTTCTGACCAGCCTCTCTACTGGCTCCTCACAGTTCTCTTGGCTCGTAGCAGCATCACTCCAGACTCCTTATGGGGTTATCCCTGTGTGTGGCACTGTGTTCAATTGCCCCCTTGTTATAAGTACACCAGTCACATTTGGTTAGGATCCCACCCTCCTCCAATATTTGCTTCATCTTAACTGATTACATTAGCAATGATCTTACTTTCAAATAAAGACTTTTCTGAGGTACTGGAAGTTATGATTTCAATTATGAATTTGTGGGATGTAATTTAACCTATAATAATGATCATAGTGTGTGTGTGTGTGTGTGTGTGTGTGTTTTCTCTGAATTTAAGTTGTATCTTTGTTTTCAGAGTCTGGAGATAATCTTTCCCTATGTTTGAGTTCAGAAATGTATTTTATATGTACTATATTTCATCAAGATTTACCAAAAGTCTGTGCTAGAAGCACAGCTGGAAAAATGGACTGGTTACCTTCAACATCATATTAGCCCTAAACTGTACCTAACAAACTGTTCTTTGGTTAATGGTTTCCAGTTCTTTTGTTTTTACATTGAAAATTTTTACTTTTGAGATTTATTTTTTATAAATTTAGTTAGATCAGTGATTTTCCAGGTGGTCATATTCTCCTTATGGTTAAATTTGGTAAGTTACTTTATAATCTAGTGTCCCAGTGACAAAAAGTACCAATGCATTTACTGGGTAAAGATCCAAGGTGTTACGTGACCCATGGTGTTAGATAAATTCTTGCCCATGAAGAATTTTCAAGCATCCCAAGTACCAATAAAATACCTCATAAAACATTTTATGTAGGTGAAAAATTTATCCTCGACTCAATATCCATTTTAGTTATCAAATTACAGTTTGAAAGTATTTATTATACAGGATCCAGGTATGCATTATACATGGATTATGGGAGAAAAATATTTTTGTTTGGAACTTTTCCAACAATTTACTAATTTAGAAAGTTATGTCGAGTAAGTAGTTGAGCCACCAGTGCAACACTTCTGTATCGGTCACCATTTTTGTGTCACATTTGTGATTGTTCTATATATCTGTATAAAACGTCTCTCATATAATCAAAATTAAGCACTAACACTCAATTGACTAATTTATTTTTATATCCCTGTGCACAGTTCTTACTCTGCTAAAGCATTTTTTTTAATGTAGCACATTAACTGTCAAGATTAAATAAATACTTTGCCAACATGTACTGATAAATTTGGGAAAGGTATATCTTATTTCTGACATGCAGAGGTAAATAATAGAATATTATTTGTAAAATATTTAAATGCCTTCTGATTAAAAGGACAAAAAATTTAAATTTAGGTAACAAATAGCAAGAAGTAATAACTCTGAGAAGCCATGGAATATTGGAGGAAAACTAATCTTATTAAGTGTGCTGAATCACTTTAGTCTTGTCCTACTCTGCATGAACTGTCGCCCGCCAGGTTCTTCTGTCCCTGGGATTCTCCAGGCAAGAGTACTGGAGAGGTTTGCCATGCCCTTCTCCATTATTAAGTGTGAGAGGGTTATTAATATGCTGATAAAAAATTCAAATGAAACAATCTTTTATTCAATTGAGCTATAATACTGCTTTAAAAGAATCAAAGAGAGTACCAAAAATTTCAGAAATAACAGTAACATACTAACGTCTGAGAAATTTTTTTATTACCAATGAAATCATCCTGTATGACAAATGAAATTTACTGAGTAACATATATAAATTGCTTAACGAATGAGAAAGACCATGGATGAAATGCTATTTTAACACAATTATTAACAGTGAGTACAAAATGGTTACCAGTATAAATAGAGGTTAAAAAATACTCCACAAGAAAACAAAAACAATCCTTTTATCAGTATCACTGCTTCTATAACAGAGAGAAGAACAGTTAAAATTGGCCTAAAACATGAATTTACAGCACTTTTAGAGACTGCATCAAATATCTTGTTAATTATTTCAATATTACTGACATTTGTTTATTAAAAATCTTCAATTTAACATCAGTCCTTTGGATGACAGATTATCTCATAAATCGCAACAAGGTTGTGGAGGAATTTATACAGAAGTAAGATGAGTACCTAAATGAAATTATTTAAATATATAATGTTTACTACATTAGAATATTAATGACTTTTTGTCATTAGTTAAAAGTTGAGGATTTTTTTCCAGTAGATTTCATCTAGTTGGAATGTAGAATGATGTTAATAATCATCATTCTTAACAAAAAAGGGGAACAGCGATAATGAATAAAATAAAATCATATTTGACTATGGGGTAATTGCAACAAAGTCTTGGTTAAAAAATTTGGAGAAATACAAACTTTTCATTTGTGAGCATGCAACCTGTTTATTGGGCAGGCAGTAGAGTAGACCTGTCACAGAGATTGCCATAGAAGCTAGGGAATTTTCAGAACTAAAGAGAAACATATTAATTTTATCATCCTTCGCAATCTAATACACTGAGAATTTACAAAATCATCAAGGTTTTGTTCTTTTTTTATCAGCTTCTTCCTCAATCTTTCTCTTTCCTCTCACATTTCACCAAAAGCAGGAAGGAGAAATCAGACTGCATTCTCAAATTTTTGCTTGGAAACCTCCTCAGTTAAACATCACATTTGTCTCTGACATATGACCCAGATAACCATGATTTTGTGATCACTCACCTAGACCCAGACATCTTGCAGTGTGAAGTCAAATGGGCCTTTGTTAATGGCCCTTTAATGGGCCGGGGCTTGAGGGTACAGAGTCGAGGATAAGAAAATAAAGGAAGAGAGAAAGGAGAGAAAGAGAGAAATGAATAGAGACATGGGGACCAAGACCCTGATGAAATAAAGGTGTTTATTCAGCATTATGTGGGCATATATATACTGTCTTACAAGATAGCCTTTTCAGCAAAGATAAAGATCAAAAATCTTACAACTTATCCAGGAAGCATAAGGCTAGACTCCTTCTCAATGAGAGGAGGGTTGTAAAACTCACTTTCCATAAGAGAAAGGGAAGAAGGCCTTAAATAGTTACTTTTACTTTAAGAATGTATGCATTCCTTTTGTCCCTGGGAGAGGTATGCCTCTCCACTCATCTCTGAATATTCAGGGATTGATAAAGGACATCAGAAAACAGCACACAGGAAGCCTCCTGCCAAATGACAGGCCTTAGGAAGCATCACTAGGGGAGGTGATGGAATTCCAACTGAGCTATTTCTAATGCTAAAAGATCATGCTATTAAAGTGCTGCACTCAACATGCCAGCAAATTTAGAAAATTCAGCAGTGGCCACAGGACTGGAAAAATGTCAGTTTTCATTCGAATCCTAAAGAAAGACAATGACAAAGAATGTTCAAACTACCACACAATTGCACTTATCTCACACACTAGGAAAGTAGTGCTCAAAATTCTCCAAGGTAGGCTTCAATAGTAAGTGGACTGAGAACTTCTAGATATTCAAATTGGATTTAGAAAAGGCAGAGGAACCAAAGATCAAATTGCCAACATCTGTTGGATCATGGAAAAAGTAAAAGAGTTCCAGAAAAATGTCTACTTCTGCTTTATTGACTATGCCAAAGCCTGTGTAGATCACAACAAACTGGAAAATTCTTAAAAAGATGGGAATATCAGATAACCTTACGTGCCTCCTGAGAAATCTGTATGCAGTTTAAGAAGCAACAGTTAGAACTGGACATAGAACAACAGACTGGTTCCAAATCAGTAAAGGAGTATGTCAAGGCTGTATATTGTCACCCTTCTTATCTAACTTATATGCAGAGTACAGCACACGAAATGCCAGACTGGATGAAACACAAGATGGAATCAAGATTGCTGGGAGAAATATTAATAACTCTAACATGCCGATGACACCAACTTTATGGCAGAAAGTGAAGAGGAACTGAAGAACCTATTGATGAAAGTGAAAGAAGAGAGTGCAGAAGTTAGCTTAAAACTCAACATTCAAAACACAAAGATCATGGCATCCAGTCCCATCACTTTATGGCAAATAGTTGGGGAAACAGTGGAAATAATGACAGATATTATTTGGGGGGGTTCCAAAATCATTACAGCTTGTGACTGCAGCCATAAAATTAAAAGACACTTGCAGCATATTAAAAAGCAGAGAGAGACATGATTTTGCCAACAAAGGTCCATCTAGTCAAAGTTATGGTTTTTCCAGTAGTCATGTATGGATATGAGGATTGGATAATAAGGAAATATGAGCACTGAAGAATTTAAGCTTTTGAACTGTGGTGTTGGAGAAGACTCTTGATATGTATATGTGTGTGTGTGTGCATTTGTGATTTGTTAGAAATTCTCTCTGTGTCGTTTTTTTAATTTTATTTATTTATTTTTTTTTATTTTATTTTTTATTTTTTAATTGTTTTTGCCATACATTGTCATGATATCACCATGGGTTTACATATGCTTCCCCTCCGGAACCCCCCCCCCCCTTCCCCCCCCCCCCCCCCCGGGAAATCTCGCTGCACCAGCCCCGAGCATCAATCCTGGGCTGGCGATTGATTAGACATATGAAAATTAATGCTTCAATGCCCTTCTCCCATCTCTGTGTCTTTTATAACTACTTCAAATGTGTAGCACAGCAACAAAGAGTCTGTTATAGAATATCAGGCTACTTGATCTTTGGAGATTTGGTAAAATTTCCCTGTGAAACCATCTGTAGTGGTTTAGTAAATTTTCCCATGTCATCCTTAGAATTTATATGTTTAGGATTTTTTTTAATGTATCTCTTATGATTTAATTGTCTTCGTCTATTTCTCTAGGATTTTATCCATTTGATTTTGATGTTTATGTATATATAGGGCTTCAAAATAACTTCTCAAGAATTAAAAAAATAATCTTCTATATCAATGGCTAATTATCTTTTCTTATTTCTTATTTTGCATTTCTGTGATTTAGTAATTTTTTAAAAAATTTAAACAAGTTAAATAGTGACTTATACATCTTGAAATATTTTTCACAAACAAGAATTTTGTTTTATTCATTGTCTACTCATTTCAAAATTCCTTATTACTTTATTCATTCTTGTATTGTTTCCCTTCTTGTGTGCCATGTTTAGGTTTACTCTATTGTTCTCAGGTTTTCAAGCTGGAACTTAACTGATTTATATTATTTTTTAAAATTTAACTTATGAAAGTGTATATTGGTATCAAATTTCCTGTGATGAATATTTTAATAAATTCCACAGATCCTGAGATATTGATTTTTCCATTATCATTTTTACATTATACATAGGATTATATAAAATCAATTTAAAGGAGATTGTGATAATTTGAGTGTCCAATTTCTAGAGTATTTAAGAACACAAACAAAAATCTCAAAAAAGTACAAGTGAAAAACAATAAAATGTTTATAAAAGAGTGCTACAAATAAACACTTGGTTGATCATAATTAGACAGTAGAAGGAAAGAAGGAAAAAACTAAAAGATGAAATAAATTGAAAACAAGCTGCAAGATGATAAAGTTGAACTCAACCACATGCATAATTGCACTAAATACAAATGGAAAAGTCATTCCAATTTAAAAATATAGATTTTTTTAAAAGAAATACTCAAGTAATTCCATCTGAAGGAAAGGTACATGAATAAGGACATAGAATGAAAGTGAAAGTGAAATGATTAAACTATATATACCCTGTGAATTTCTAGTGTAATAAAGCTAGTGTGGCAATATCCAAAATGAGAACTTCAAAGTAAAGAGGGACATTTCATAAAGATAAAAGGATTGGTTTATCAAAAAGATACTCAGTGAGTATGTACTTAGGAGCATGTTTCTAATTAAAAGAAGACAAATCACATTCTTTAAAATTCTTTACAATGAAACTAAATTACTTTTTCTGGCATTTCTCAGCTACATATTTAGTTGAAAAAGGTTTTAGCACAGTTGATGCAGAAACAATAAAGTTTAGTTTGAGAATCCTTGTAAGATCTTTAGATCTAATGTCATTGAGTAAGCATCAATGAATACAGGAATTTTGTTTATTTTATTAATAACTATTAAATCAATATCATGTTATTTCTAGCATATATTTTACCATTTATTGAAGCAGATAAAAAATCTGTTTGGAAAATTGAATATTATTATTTTTTATTTATCCTAAGGTTGTCTGTTCTTCAGGCTTACTACAACATTATCCTTTAAATTTTAATATTAAATTGTGTAATATCTCTTCTCTATCACCTATTTAAAATATCATCTTCAAGATCAAATATATCTGTCTAAATGTGACAGGTCTATTTCTGTGATATTTTGTTTCAATCATATCCCATGATAAAGAAACATAATATTACACTTTAAATATGGTCCAGGTGATATGCAAGTATATCTCTTTTCCTTCCCTTTAAAAGTAACTTATATTGCTTGTTTTCCTTCCTTAAGCTAAGGTTATTTACCTACCATACATAAAAATAAATGGCTTATTTTTACTTATTTTTAAACTAATTTTTATTGTAGTGTCTAATTTAAAATCTACATTTGCTTCTTCATTTCTTTTTAAGTTTTTCAGAAAATAGTGTAGTCATTTTACCCATCTTAAATTGAAACTTATTCATTATAAGTGGATAATAAGCATCTAACTATTAATTATAAATTCTAGGTTTGAAATACACTTTTTTTCTATAAAGTACTTCCTGTAAGTAAGACCATTACATTATGAGAAAACTATAAATTATTTTAGAACTTATATGCGTGGATTATTTATTAGGAATACATTATATTTAAATTTTATTATTAAAAACTTCATTATAGAATATTGGCTAAAATGATAGGATGTGTCTCATGAAATTGACACCCAATATAGATTTTGTATACAACAAAACTTACTGCTAAATTGTCATTTCTCAAAGTTTTATTTTCATACATTTTCTAAATATATTTCTCTACACCTTGAATATTGCATATTACAGTCTATATACTAACTATTTCTGTTTTCAAATTTTCTTGACATTAATGTTGCTACATTTTTTTTCTTCCCCATATATGTCTTTTTAAAAATTTCTTCAAGTCAGAATATTTGTGCCAATCTGTGGGATTACTTTTTCATTAAAAAATCAGATGTTTATATTTATTTTGAAATTAGAAGAAAAACTATTTCTGTTTCAAAATGCTATGTCTTTGAATAAATTAGCATAAGTCACTTTATTCAATCAACAGTATAAAAGGAGTAGAGGACACCAGGACATCTCTCTCTGTCTAGCTGATTGGAAGAGTACATTGTTGCTTGATACAGAGGGATAAGGCAGGTGGCTGGTTGTTAAGAACGCCCTGCTCCTCCACCCACCCCATCAGAATTTTGAGAATGACAGAACCAACAGATGCTTTTTGTAGGATCAGAGAGGAGATAATTCTCTGGAAAAGCAGCAAACTCCTTGAGCAAGAGTGTCATAGAGATTCTCTGCCATTTCTTAACCATTAGATAAGTGGGTTATCTTATATTCCTGCTTTCTCACCAACTAGCTGTGTGACCATAGTCTTGTGACTTCAACTTCCTCTGCTCAGTTTCCTCATATCAATAGTGCATTTTTCATGGACATATTTTAAGGATTAAATGAATTAATAAATTAAAATTTTCTGGATAGTCTGAAAATAAGCCTTCTACAAAAATGCAGAAGTGCTTCGCTCTTTTGGATATCTTATTGAATTTGCATTAAATTATCGTATTAACACAGGAAAATTTGTCTCTCACCTTTATTTCTTACTGTCCCTGTGACAGTAATTGTGCAACCTCTGTCTGTCTTGTTCCTCCATCTTTAAAATTAATTTAATCATGAACAGTCTTCAGAATTACATAGTAGAAATTAAATAAAGCAATCTTGAGAAAAAATAATGGAACTGGAGGAATCAACCTGCCTGACTTAAGGCTTTACTACAAAGCCTCAGTCATCAAGACAGTATGGTACTGGCACAAACACAGAAATATAGATCAATGGATCAAAAGAGAAAGCCCGGTGATAAATCCATGAACCTACTGGACAACTTATCTTTGACAAAGGAGGCAAGAATATACAATGGAGAGAAGACAATATCTTTAACAAGTGGTGCAGGGAAAGCTGGTCAACCACTTGTAAAAGAATGAAACTAGAACTCTTTCTAACAACATACACAAAAATAAACTCAAAATGAATTAAAGATCTAAACATAAGACCAGAAACTATAAAACTCCTAGGGGAAAACATAGGCAAAACACTCTGACATAAACCAAAGTAGGATCCTCTATGATCCACCTCCCCGAATATTGGCAATAAAAGTAAAAATAAACAAATGGGACCTAATTAAAATTAAAAGCTTCTGCACAACAAAGAAAACTAAAAACAAGGTGAAAAGGCAACTTTCAGAATAGTAGAAAACAATAGCAAATGAAGCAACGGACAAACAATTAATATCAAAAATATACAAACAACTCCTGCAGCTCAATTCCAGAAAAATAAACTACCTAGTCAAAGAGTGGGCCAAAGAACTAAACAGACATTTCTCCAAAGAAGACATAAAATTGGCTAACAAACACATGAAAAGATACTCAACATCACTCATTGTCAAAGAAATGCAAATCAAAACCACAATGAGGTACCATTTCACACCAGTCAGAATGGCTGCCATCCGAAAGTCTACAAGCAATAAATGCTGGAGAGGATGTGGATAAAAGGGAACCCTCTTACACTGTTGGTAGGAATGCAAACTAATACAGCCACTATGGAGAACAGTCTGGAGATTCCTTAAAAAACTGGAAATAGAACTGCCATATAACCCAGCAATCCCACTGCTGGGCATACACACCGAGAAAACCAGAATTGAAAGAGACACATGTACCCCAATGTTATTCACCACACTGTTTACAATAGCCAGGACATGGAAGCAACCTAGATGTCCATCAGCAGACAAGTGGATAAGAAAGCTGTGGTACATATACACAATGGAATATTACTCAGCCATTAAAAAGAATATATTTGAATCATTAAAGAGTGAAGTAAGCCAGAGGGAAAAACAATACAGTATGCTAATGCATATATATGGAATTTAGAAAGATGGTAACGATAACTCTGTATGCGAGACAGCAAAAGAGACGCAGATGTATAGAACAGTCTTTTGGACTCTATGTGAGAGGGCAAGTGTGGGATAAAATGGGAGAATAGCATTGAAACATGTAAATTATCATTTGTGAAATGAATCACCAGCCCAGGTTTGATGCATGATACAGGGTGCTCTGGGCTGGTGCACCGGGATGACCCAGAGGGATGGAATTGGGAGGGAGGTGGGAGTGGGGTTCTGGAAGGGGAACACATGTATACCCATGGCGGATTCATGTCAATGTATGGCAAAACCAACACAATTCAAAAGGTCTTTTTTGAATTTGTTACAATAAAAAAGAAAAAAGAAAAAAAATTTAAAAATGGGAAAAATAGAAATTAAATAAATTCATTGTGTACAGTATTTGAAAAAGTATGTGGCACATGGAGGGTGTTTTGTACTTGTTGGTTTTAACTATTATTAATAATTTTATCAAAATTGCAATCCTTTTTCATGAAAGTGAACTGTCTTGTTTCTTCAAGTCATGTTTTACGTACTTCAACATTTTTTTATATATTTTGACAAAAATTTTTTTCAAATCTAAATATATTTTTTGATATGAAAATGTAAGACTTCTTTTGGTATGTTTATTTTTCTAAGGAGCTACTCTTTTAATGCTGTTGGTTTTTCCATGTTTTCATTTTTCCAGCAAACCTGCCTGCTCTAAAATCTGTTGTGGTTTCTAAAAAGAAAGTTACAATTTTAAGGAAAGAAAAATTAAGAAAAAAAAAAAAACAAACAAACAGCATTTTTATTTGTTTGTTTCATTGTTTGGCTTGGAGAAGTCATACTTCTTTTTTCTTTTTTTAATTTTTTGTTGTTGGCTTTTTCTTTAATCTCTTGACTAATCTTTTTTTTTTAATCCATTTTTAATTGAAGGATAATTTTTTACAATGTTGTATTGGTTACTGCCATGCAACAACATGGATCAGCCATATGTATACATATATCTCCTCCCTCTTGAGCCTCCCTCCCACTCCCCACCCCACACTATCCCTCTACTCTGGAAGACTTAACTTTTGGCAAGTTCCTCTTGACAAGTCCATGACCTTGGCCACATCCTTGACAGATCTTTATGGACCGATTTTTGCAAGAATCCTGATGTCAGTTTAAAGAAACCTTCCTCTAACTTATTATGTGGTCATTCTTGCTATCTAGTCAAATTCCTTGTCCCTCACTCTTAATACTTGGTGGACTTGGCTTGCCCTCAGAAACAATCCTATGTGAGTCAGTCTAGCAAGAATCCCCCCAACCTGGATATCACCTCTCAGTAATTTTCACCCAGTAACTCATTCTCCTCCACCCCCGAATCTTCTCCCTGCTGTTACACTCCAAATGTCTTCAAAATTGAGCCCCAGTTCTGTAAACAGGTCTCCATTTTCCCTACTCTTTCCAAACAGCATTTATTTTTAGTACTCTACATTTTTAGAGTCAACTCTGCTTCTGTTTGACAATGGAAAACTAAGTGATATAACGATTATGATGATTTTCACCTGAGTTTAGCTGGGATACTTCTAAAATTAAAAAAAACAAGTGTGAAATTAGACTATAGGATTTATAAAAATACTTTTTTACTTTAAAGTAGTTTTCTGTCTGATCAGAAGATTTTATCATTAGTATGTATTAAATGTTTCAAAATCTTTAAATAAATGTTTATTAATCATGCTCTTTTGGAGAAGGCAATGGCACCCCACTCCAGTACTCTTGCCTGGAAAATCCCATGGATGGAGGAGCCTGATAGGCTGCCGTCCATGGGGTCGCTAAGAGTCGGACACGACTGAGTGACTTCATTTTCACTTTTCACTTTCATACATTGGAGAAGGAAATGGCAACCCACTCCAGTGTTCTTGCCTGGAGATTCCCAGGGACAGGGGAGCCTGGTGGGCTGCCGTCTATGGGGTCACACAGAGTTGGACACTGACTGAAGCAACTTAGTAGCAGTAGCAATCATGCTCTTTACATATTCTCTGTATCCCACTGATTATGATCTTTGTCTACATAAATCCATTAATGTGATGATTTATAATAATTGATTTATAACGTCTAATTATTTTTGTACATCTGGAAAAAATTGCCTAGTTATATTTTTGGGTTAGTTTTAATTTAAAATTTTTGCAGCTATGGTCATATATTGAACTATCATTTTCTAATTGTTTCTTTATTTGTCTCATTTTGGTATCAAAGTTACACTAATGAAACGTTTTATCCCCTCTCATATTTTCTGAATCATTTTACAATTAGTAGGAATTATTACTTCCTTGACTTTAATAGAACCTTTTTAGAAAACTTTCTGTAACTGGATCCTTTGTTTAAGGAATAGAGATGACAGAAAATTTAATTTCTTCATTTTGTTGTTTTACTTATCCTTTCCAACCATTTTAAAATAGATACTCATAATTATAACTTTTCTAAAATCATTCCTTTCCTTGTAAATAATAAAATTCAACATAAAAAGTTGGCATAATTTGTGCAAATTAGTCTTTAAAATTTTTAAATTAAAAACACCCTAGCTTTGATCATGGCCTCTTTTTATCTTTCATAGAGTTTATTTAGGTATTTCTATTTTAGCTAAATGATTCTAGTCTGCATTTTGTTTCAGACGAATTTTGCTGCTACTGTTATTGCCGTTGCTTTTATTGTATTTGCTATTGTCCTTTATACCAGATGTTAGTTTGTAGGTGATAGGGACACTACTACTGGCTCACTTCAGTGTTTCCAAAAGAGCTCCAGGTTGTTCAATTATCTATGCCTTTCCTAGCCACAGAATTCAGAGAAGCTGACCCTACTTCATTACATTACAGAGACAGATCTCACTGGTTAGGGGCAACACTATCTTTTTAGATAGCAATTAATTCTCAAAGGATGTTATAAACACATTTTTCCCAATGTGATGCAAAATGATCCTTTCAAAGGGATTTGAGAACAGTCTTATTTGTTTATTTCTTAGGTGAACTAATTGGTGCTTGCTTCCTCTTCTTCTTCTGGGATGTATCCTACATGAATCTGAGGCCTAAAAATGCTGTGATATCTAATTACTTGTCTGAAGATAAAGCCAAAACATGGGTAAGCAAGAGAACTAGAGGAAAATAGACCTGAAGTCACTGAAAGAAGAAGCCTGAGTCCCAGTCTGACTCATTTTCATGTGTGAGTGTGATGACCAATTCTGTCTCAACTTGACTAGATTATGGTGACTTGTTCTTTGATCAAACTCTAGTCTAAATATTGCTGTAAAGATAGTTTTTAGACAGGAATAACATTTAAAATTAATTGACTTTAAGTGAAGCAGATTATCTTCCATAATTTAGGTGGGCCTCATTCAATTAGTCAAAGACTTTAAGGGCAAAGACTGAAGTTTCTGAGAGAAGAAACAATTCTGCTAGAAGACTGTGACATAGAAATTCTGCCTACGTTGCAAGCCATTGGACTCAAGACTGAATGTCAGCTCTTCACTGAAGCTCTAGCCTATCAGCTTGCCTGTAATATACATGTGATTTAATTTTTTTCATTATCTATATAACTGTTTTTCTTCTTTTGTTAATTTCTCCATTTACTTTTTTACTATTGTTTATTAGTACCTTTATTTTGATTTATTCATCTTCTGAAGCTTTCTTGAATTAAATTTCTCATTTAATTTCTATTATCTTCTTTTTCAGTTTTAGCTCAAAATATTTTAGGTCATTATATTGCTTTGAATCTTGGCACAAGCCTTAGTTGAATAAATAAACTTTGATATTAATGTTGAATTTAAAGGACATTTTTGTGCTGTGCTTAAGTCACTCAGCTGTGTCTGACCCTTTGCCACACTGTTGTAGCCACGCGCTCCAGGAAGCAAACTCACTCAGAAGGACAATGCAGATAGTGAAGTTCAGGCCCAAGGCAGAGTCTCCTCTTAGCCAAGGACCCCGACCAGCATTTGTGAGGATCTTTTATACCCATGTGTACCTGTCCAAACCCACCACCCCAAATCACCCAAAACTTACATAAACAAAGGAAAGGTAAATACAATCACAATAATGCCATCATTCAAGTATCATGTGTTCAAACAGTCAATAATCAATAAGCCTGAGGTTACATTCCAAATAGTTAATAGATAAGCCCAAGGTTACTATCAAAAAGTTTATGATCTTTCCAGAGCCAGGGTTTATGACCTGTCGGAACCAGGGGTGATTAGTACATGTTTTCTCTTAGGTGTTGAGTATCCTGGATATAATCTTTGAGATTCCCCTGTCCATAGGGGGATTTTATCCCTCCATTGTAATTTCCACAGGCACTAAGCACAGAGTTCAGAGTCCATTAGAGAGATGCCCAAGCATGATCAGCATGAACAGGCCTGAAATGGAGATCAGGCCCTATGAATTCCTTCTTCAACACCATGGGCTGTAGCTTGCCAGGCTCCTCTATCCATGGAATTCTCTAGGCAAGTATACTGGAGTGGGTTGCCACACCCTCCTCCAAGGGATCTTCTCAGCCCAAGGATCCAATCCAGTTTTTCCACATTGCAGGCAGATTCTTTACCATCTGAGCCACCAGGGAAGCCCGGAGTATATTTTTGGGTTTTAATATGAAGATTATTCTAGGCTTACGTCTTTGGCTTTAACAAAGATTTTTAAGCCAATACTGAAAATTGAAAACAATATAAAAGACAACACTTCCAGAACAATGGGGTTAGAACCTCCTCCAAATGTATTCCTCCATAAAAACAATGAGAACAATGGTAAAAACTGTCAAAAGCAACTCTTACTGATTTTTGAAAATTGTGAAAGCTTTTGATAATCTGAGGAGCATTTATTAAAAAAAAAATTAACAGAAACTCCATAAATCTGAGCTTATGGTCTGTTAAGTTGTCCCTTTCCCCTTCTGCTGTCTCTAGCTCCATTATAAAACCAACAGTTTTATAATGATGGTGGCCATGAAAACCAGTATCCATTGGTGAGAGAGGAATGAATATGGCACTTTCCGACAGCCCCAATTATTTCCATTATTTCACTAATTTGGCAACTCCCTGAAAACACCACACACAGAGGTTGGTTTTATTGCACGTGACTCAGAGTTTTCTCAATTCCTTTTTTCTGAGATGTTTGTTAGGAAAAATTACTGTCCATTTGTTTAACACTGCATCTGCGTCAGGCAGTAATGTAGCTGGGGCTAACAATAAATGGAGCGGAAAATTTAAAAGGAAAAACAATGCATAAGATAACCATTAAGAGTATTGAAAAGCCCCAACACATTCCTGGGAATCTAGAGTTTTGTATTCATGTGTAGGGCCATGTGCATGATGAAGAAAAGGCTAAGAAGGTCCTAACTTCTTTTCTCTGGATAATAAACTGCCAGCCAGAGCACTGACAGCATATCCTATAACACAGATACTCTCACCAAGGGTTAGGAATCCTATTGTTCTAGGAAAATCACTATTGGACAATTAGCAAACCACTGACCTAACTAAAGAGAGATTTCAGTGACGCCACATGAAAATAAATACAGATTTTGCCAAATAACAATAATAACAACAAAAAGAACTAAAAATAACAAATATAAACTCTGGGTAGGGAGGAATCTGGTTTCCAGAGTTGTCATATTACAATACTAGAATTATCCAGTTTTCAACAAAATGTTTATGGGATGTGCAATGAAATGGAAAAGTATGCTCAACACACCAGGAAAAATGAGTCAGTGGAAACTGTCTTTAAATAATCATGCTAGACAAAAATTAACCTTACTAGACAAAAAAATTATATTTCCTATTTTAAACTAACTAAAAAACAAAGGAAGGCATCTGAGTAATGGCACAACAAATAAAAAATATTTATACAGAGATACAAAATATAAAAATAAACCAAATAAATATTCTGGGATTTAAAAGAGTGATAAATGAATATTTAACACAGTGAATCAACAGAAGACTTGAGTACAGAAGATTTAGTTAACTTGAGAGTAAATTAATTGAGATTATCCAGTCTGAGTACAAGAACAAGAAAAAGTGAAGAAAAATAAAAACATCTCAAAAATCTGTAAGATACCATTGAACATGTCCACACACAAAATTTGGGAGTTCTAAAAGAAAAAGAGATAGAGAAAGAATACTTGAGAAAGTAGTGACTAAAACTTTCCAAATGTGGTGAAATCAGTCTACGGTAAGAGAGACAAGACACATCATATACAAGGAATCTTTAATAACATTAATGTCTGATTTATCAAATGAAAATATAGAGAGCAGAAATGACCAGCTGGGATATTTGAAGTGCAGAAGATAAATGCACATTTGATATATAGCAAAATCTTGCTTAAAAACTGAAACAGAAATTAAGACAGTCTGAACTTCCAGAAATTCAAGGTGGTTTTAGAAAAGGCAGAGAAACCAGAAATCAAATTGCCAACATCTGCTGGATCATCAAAAAATCAAGAGAGTTCCAGAAAAAAATATTTCTTTCTGCTTTATTGACTATGCCAAAGCCTTTGGCTGTGTGAATGACAATAAACTGTGGAAAATTCTTAAAGAGATGGAAATACCAGCCTACCTGACCTGTTTCTTGAGAAATCTGTATGCATGTTAGGAAGCAACAGTTAGAACTGGGCACAGAACAACAGACTGGTTCCAAATTAGGAAAGGAGTACATCAAGGCTGTATATTTTCACTCTGTTTATTTAACGTATATGCAGAGTACATTGAAAGGTTGTTGCTTAAACCCGTGAAAAGAACGCCGGGATTCTTGGCCTCTGGAGGAGAAGAATTCAATCCAGGGCCAGAAACGTGGCTTGATCACTTAGAGCTTTTGTGTAATAAAGTTTTATTAAAGTATAAAGAAGACAGAGAAAGCTTCTAACATAGGCATCAGAAGGAGGCAGAAAGAGCACCCCCTTGCTAGAGTTAGCAGTGTAGTTATATGCTGAATCAATAACAGGATTAGCCAGAAAGTTTAATCCAGAGACTGTCCTCAGGGAGGGTACACTAATGTTATATAATCCTTGTAAAAACTTCACAAAACCTACTCCTATAATTTACATTTTAAGATAACAAGATTAGCATTTGACAATAGAAAGATCCTCCAGACCCATTCTCATAATATACATCTTAAAATATCAGGATTAGTCAGAAGGTTTTCAGGAAGGAAAAACTGTCCTCCAGCTGGATACATTGTTATTGTATAATTTCTAGCATATAGTTTAAACTGAGTTGTGTAATTGACTAAGACTAAGGAATGCAGAGAAAAAAAGTTTGTCCTTTTCTCCTTCTTGAGAATTCCAGACCTCTCTCTCCTTGAAGACCCCTAGACTTAGGGGTCAACCTGCCTAGGAGATGACTCTGTCAACATCATGAGAAATGATGGGCTGGATGAAGCACAAGTTGAAATCAAGATTGCTGGGATACATATCAGTAACCTCAGATATGCAGGTGACACCACCCTTATGGCAGAAAGCGAATAAGAATTAAAGAGCCTCTTGATGAAAGTGAAAGAAGAGAGTGAAAAAGTTGGCATAAAGCTCAACATTCAGAAAACTAAGTCATGACATCTGGTCCCATCACTTCATGGCAAAAGTTGGGGAAACAATGGCTGACTTTATTTTTCTGGGCTCCAAAATCACTGCAGATTGCGATTGCAGCCATGAAATTAAAAGACACTTTCTCCTTGGAAGGAAAGTTATGACCAACCTAGACAGCATATTAAAAAGCAGAGACATTACTTTGCCAATAAAGATCTGTCTAGTCAAGGTTATGGTTTTTTCCAGTAGTCATGTATGGATATGAGAGTTGGACTATAAAGAAAGCTGAGCTCTGAAGATTTGATGCTTTTGAACTGTGGTGTTGGAGAAGACTCTTGAGATCCCTTTGGACTGAAAGGAGGGCCAGCTAGTCCGTCCTAAAGGAGATCATTCCCGACTATCATTCTCGATGTTGAAGCTGAAACTCCAATATTTTGGCCACCCAATGCAAAGAGCTGACCCATTTGAAAAGACCCTGATGCTGGGAAAGATTGAGGGCAGAAAGAGAAGGGGACGACAGAGGATGAAATATTTGGATAGCATCATTGACTAGATGGACATGAGTTTGGCTAAACTCCGGGGGTTGGTGATGGACAGGAGGCCTGGTGTGCTGTGGCCCATGGGGTCGCAAAGAGTGGGACACAACTGAGTGACTGAAATGAACTGAAGATTAAAAACAGCAACAGTAACTGAGAAAATTTGTCTCTAGTAGATTGGGTGTCAAGAAATAATAAAGAGACTATTTCAGGCTGAAATGAAAGGACACTTGGCAGATATTCAAGCACATATCAAGAAATAATAGTTTTTCTATGATCAAGGTAGAAGAGAAGGACGCTCAGCTTACCCCAAACTCCAAAACTACAACCACACGTAACAAACTCTCTCTGAGAAGACCAGCTGAATGATGTCCCTACATCCAAGGGTATGAAGGAAAAGACTGGTCTGAGTGGAAGGAAGTAATATAACTAAGACTTACACCCAGGCCTGTTGACCTAGCAGGAAATCACAAGCTCAAGAATACTCCCTAAGGAGCAAGTGGGCACTTCAGCCCTCAGGTATGACATCAGGAAGATGAGCCAGTAGGATTACTGGAGGGCTGTAGGAAACCAAGGCTCTGCTATTTAAGACTATGCACACAGACCTGCTCACATTGGTCCCAGCTCAGGGGCAGCAGATTGAAAAGTGCTTTGTACTCTCGTTGGTCTTTGAAGACCAACCCAGGTAGCCTCTCAGCCTGCAATGGACCCCTACTAGAACCCTTCCAGCTGCAGCCCTACCTGACATTGAGAAGGTAACTGCCCTCACACTGCGGGACAAGCCATAGCTTATGGCATACTCTGGCTACAGACCCTCCAACTCTTGACATGCCCCTTACCAACATGGTGGCTATTAGCATATTCTGTGAGAAGCCTTGGCTCACACCAAAATTCAACAAGAGTCCACTTTACTCCTGCCCACTCCCTCCAAGGTGGAAGCCATCAGGACATCCTGGGAGAAATGTCAGCCTCCACCAGGCTCTAGCTCTAGCAAACCTAGCTAAGTCCACCCCTGCCAAGGCAACAACTTTGGCACACATTTCTATTTCTGATGGAAAATAAAATCTGTCACTGTTTATACACATGTAAAAATACTTTTTTCCAATGTAAATGTTCATAGACTTAATGTTGTCCCAGAGGTCACTTAAACTATCTTGATTTTTTAAATTATTTTTTTGTTTCTCCTGTTCTTATTGGATGATTCTACTTTTTTTTTTTTTCCAGACTGCTTGTACATTCTTCTGTAACACCTAATGTGTTTTCGATGCTGTCTGGTGTATTTTTCAGGCTTTCCTGGTGGCTCAATCAGTAAAGGATCTGCCTACAATGCGGGAAACCTTGGGTTTCCCCCAAGTGTTGTTCGACCTCTGGTTTGGGAAGATCCCCTGGAGGAGGGCATGTCAACCCACCCTAGTATTCTTGCCTGGAACATCCCGTGGACAGAGGAGCCTGGTGGGCTTTGTAGTCCATAGAGTCATAGTCAGACACGACTGAGCAACTAAGCAGTGTACTTTTCACTTAAGTTATTATATTCTTCATCTCTGACTGTTTTTTTTAATATATATTTTCTATTTTTTTTTCTCTTGTTGAAATTATCACTGTGTTCCTCTATTCTTTTCCTTAGTCCAGTAACTGTTTTCATGACCTTTATCAACTCTTTATCAAATAAATTATTTACCTCTATTTCATCTATGCCTTTGAGCTGTGGTGTTGGAGAAGACTCTTGGACTACAAGGAGATCAAACCAGCCAATCCTAAAGGAAATCAATCTTGAATGTTCATTAGAAGGACTGATACAAAAGCTCCAATACTTTGGCCACCTGATGTGAAAAGCTGAAACATTAGAAAAGACCCTGATGCTGGGACAGATTGAAGGCAGTAGGAGAAGGAGACGACAGAAGACGAGATGGTTTAATGACATCACTGATTCAATGGACATGAGTTTCAGCAAGCTTTGAGAGATGATGAAGTACAGAAAAGCCTGGTGTACTGCAGTCCATGGGGTTGCAAAGCATCAACCAGTACTGAGCAACTAAACAACAATAATTTAATTACAACTTTTTCTCTAAGATTTTATCTTCTTTATTCTGGAACATATTAGTATGCTTTTTCATTTTGCTTGATGTTCTAGGTTTGTCTGTATGAAAGTAAACAAAACAATTATCCATCCCAGTCTTGAAAGTATGCTTATTTATAGGAGCATTAATATGTATTTGCATGTGTCCAGTGGCCTTGGTGGAAAACTTGGATCTGAAATGAGCACAGATCATGGCATTTCCAGGAGTATGACATGACTTAACAACTGAACAACAACAACATGTACATGATAAGGGTCCCAGAAGAAGAGAGACATAGGCAAAAAATGCATTTGATATAGTAATAGATAAAAAATATCCCTAATTTGAAGAAGAAAACAGATGTTCATTTCCAGGAAAGAGTCCAAAATAAGACAAACTCAAAGAGAATCACATCAAATCATATAATAATAAAATGGTAAAGGTAAATGGTTAAAGTCAACAAGAGAAAAACAGAGTCACATACAAGGGGAACTCTCATAAAGTAATCAGCTGATTTTTCAGCAGAATTTTGCAAGCCAGAAAGGATTAGCATAATATATTTAAAGTGCTGAAGGGAAAAAGAATAACTACAAACAAAAGTGTTCCATAAGTATTCTTTGGCAAGGTTATTATTCAGAATTGATGGAAAGAAAAGCATTTTCCTGGACAGGCAAAAATTAAAAAAAAAAATCAGCACCATTGAACTGGACTTACGAGAGATGTTACAGGGTCTCCTTTAATTGAAAGAGAAAAAATCATAATATTAGATAAAATATATTTAGAAAAATTCTCACTAGTAAAAGCAAATATGCAATAAAGACTGCAGATCAACCAGTTATAAAAGCTAGCACAAAAGTTAAGACATGCACCATAAAATCAATTATAGTTACAAGCAATGTTTAATTGATACAAATATGTAAAATATAACCTCAGAAATATATAAAATGGAGAGGAGAGTAAAAAATGTACAGAATTTTAAATGTATTTAAAATTAAAAGACTATCATCTAAAATCAATCTGCATCGGTATCTATCTCTATAAACCTTACGGTAAAAAGTGGGAGGACAGAAACAAAATATACTTTTAAATGAAAACAAAAAGAAACCTGAGGTAGCTATACCTATATCAGACAAAATAGAGCTTAAAACAGAGAGTGTAACAGCAGTAACAGCAACAAAACTAAGAAGGACGTAATATAATGAGAAAAAAATGTAAATCAAAGAAGATAAGTTTGTCAACATATAAAAACCTAACATAGCAGCACCTAGGAGTAAATGGAAAAATTAGGAGTGGTGGTTGGTGGTTTGGTCACTAAGTCATGTTTGACTCTTGCAATCCCATGGACTGTAGCCTCCTCTCTACATGGGATTTTCTAGGCAACAATATTGGAGTGATTTGCCATTTCCTTATCCAGGGGATCTTCCCAACCCAGGGATTGAACCCAGGTCTCCTGCAATACAGGCAGATTCTTTACTGATGAGCTGCCATGGCGGAGGGGGGGTGGGGCAAGTGTAAAGGACAAAACTGACAGTAATACAATAATAAGTTGCTTGCTCTTCAGTCATTAAGTCATGTCTGATTCTTTGTGACCCCATGGACTGCAGCACGCTAGGCTCCCCTGTTTTTCACTATTTTGCAGAGTTTGCTTAAACTCATGCCCATTGAATCAGTGATGCCATCCAACCATCTCATCTTCTGCTGCCCCCTTCTCCTCTTGCCCTCAATCTTTCCTGAATTCAGAGCATTTTCCAATGAGTTGGCTCTTCCCCAAGTAGCCAAAGTGTTAGAACTTCAGCATCAGTCCTTCCAAAGAATATTCAGGGTTTATTTCTTGAGGATTGGCTTATTTGATTTCCTTGCTGTCCAAGGGACTCTCAAGGGTCTTCAACAATACAATTCAAAATCAATTCTTCAGCTCTCAGCATTCCTTATGTTTCAATTATCACATTCATACACATGACTCCTGGAGAACTAGAGCTTTGGCTATACAGCCCTTTGTTGGCAAAGTGATGTCTCTGTTTTTTAACATGCTGTCTTGATTTGTCATAGCTTTTCTTTCAAGGAGTAAATGTCTCTTAACTTCATGGCTGCAGTTACTATGCACCATGATTTTGGAGCCCAAGAAAATAAAATGTCACTGTTTCCACGTTTTCCTGATTTATTTGCCATCTATTTAATTTAATTACAGATAACCATTATATAAACTACTTTGGGCAAGAATCTTTTAGAAAAAATAGAGTAGTATTCATATTCAACAAGAGTCCAAAGTGCAGTACTTGGATACAGTCTCAAAAATGAGACTGATCTCTGTTTCCAAGGAAAGCCACTCAGTTTCACGGTAATCCAAGTCTACGTCCCAATCATTAATGCCAAAGAAGCTGAAGTTGAACGGTTCTATTATGACCTATAAGAACTTCTATACCTAACACCAAAAAAGATGCCCTTTTCATCATAGGGGACTGGAATGCAAAAGCAGGAAGTCAAGAGATACCTGGAGTAACAGGCAAGTTTGACCTTAGAGTACAAGGTCAAAGGGCAGGGCAAAGGCTAACAGAGTTTTGCCAAGAGAACACACTGGTCATAGCAACATCCTCTTCCAATACCACAAGAGACAACTCTCCACATGTACATCACCAGATGGGCAATACTGAAATCATATTGATTATATTATTTGCAGCTGAAGATGGAGAAGCTCTATATAGTCAGTAAAACAAGACCGGGAACTGACTGTGGCTCAGATCATGAACTCCTTATTGTCAAATTCAGATTTATACTGAATAAAAAAGGGAAAACCACTAGACCATTCAGGTATTACCTAAATCAGTCCCTGATGGGATATAGGCCATAGGTGCAAATAGTTAGACAATAATTGTAGGGAACTTACAATTATTTATTTGTAAATTACATCAATGGGAAAAATCATTCAGACAGAAAATCAATAAGGAGACATTGTCCTTTAACAATACACTAGAAATGATAGACTTAATAGATATCTACAGAACATTTTTTTCCCAAACAGTGGGTAGTGAACAGATTCTGAAGGAATGTTCAGTATCATCAATCATCAGGGAAATACAAAACCAAATCCACAATAAAATATTATTTATTAAATGTTAAATGTTATGTTAAATGTTTAATTTGTTAGATGTTATTACCAAAAAGACAACAAATGAGAATTATTGGGAAAGATGTGATGAAAAGAAATATATATATATAAAATTAAATTAAAAAAAAAACATTGCTGGGAATATAAACTGGTGTAGCCACAATGGAAAACAGTATGGAAATTTCCCAACAATTTAAAGTAGAACTACCATATAACCAGCAATTCTATCTTTTGGTATTTATCTGACCAAACATAAACACTAACTAGACAAGATAAATTCATCCCCATGATTATTACAGCATTACTTATAGTATCCAAGATATGGAAAAAATCTAAGAGTCCACTGATGATTGAATGGTACAGAAAATATGATACACCTTATTTTAATGTGCTTCATTGTTTTGTACTTCACAGATACTTTTTTGTTTCTTTGCTTAATAAAATAAAGCATTGTGGCAAGCGTGTCTTGAGTGAGTCTTTTGGCATCATATTTCCAAAAACATTTGTTTAGTTTGTGTCTCTGTTTCACATTTGGGTATATTTTACACTAATTCAAACTGTTCCATTACCTTTATATTTGGTATAGTGATATGTGAGTTGTGATTTTTTATATCATCAATATAAAAAGATCATGACTTTCTAAAGGATTAGATGATGGGTAACATTTTTTAGCAATAAAATACTTTTGAGTTATATACATTTTTAAAGAAAATGGGCACTTAATAGACTATGGTATAATATAAAGAAAACATGTGCACTGGGAAAGGAAAAAAGAGATAAGAAAGCCTTCTTAAGTAATGAATGCAAACAAATAGATGAAAACAATAGAATGGGGAAGACTAGAGATCTCTTCAAGAAAATTAGAGATACTAAGGGCATATTTCATGCAACGATTGGGCACAATAAAGGACAGAAACAGTATAGACCTAGGAGAAACAGAAGATACTAAGAAGAGATGGCAAGAATACACAGCAAGAACTATACAAAAAAGATCTTCATGACCCAGATAATCACGATGGTGTGATCACTCACTTAGAACCAGACATCCTGAATGCAAAGTCAAGTGAGCCTTAGGAGGCATTACTATGAACAAAGCTAGTGTAGGTGATGGAATTTCAGTTGAGCTATTTCAAATCCTAAAAGACAATGCCATTAAAACGTTGCATTCAATATGCCATCAAATTTGGAAAACTTAGCAGTGGCCACAGGACTGGAAAGAGTTGGTTTTCTTTCCAATCCCAAAGAAAGGCAATGTCAAAGAATGTTCAAACTAGCACACAATTGCACTCAACTCACATGATAGCAAAGTAATGCTCAACATTCTCCAAGCCAGGCTTCAACAGTGCATGAATCAAGAACTTCCATATGTTCAAGTTGGATTTAGAAAAGGCAGAGGAATAAGAGATCAAATTGCTGACATCTGTTGGATCAACGCAAAAGCAAAAGAGTTCCAGAAAAACATCTACTTCTGCTTTGTTGACTATGTCAAAGCCTTTAACTGTGTTGATCATAACAAACTGCAGAAAATTCTTAGAGGTGGGAATACCAGACCACCTGACCTGCCTGTTGAAAAACCTGTATGCAGGTCAAGAAGCAACAGTTAGAACCAGACATGGAACAACAGACTGGTTCCAAATCAGGAAAGGAGTATGTCAAGGCTGTATATTGTCACCCTGCTTGTTTAACTTATATGCAGAGTATATCATGTGAAATGCTGGGCTGGATGAAGCATAAGATGGAATCAAGATTGCTGGTAGAAATATCAATAACCTCATATATGCAGATGATACCACCCTTATGGCAGAGACTGAAGACGACCTGAAGAGCCTCTTGATGAAAGTGAAAAAGGAGAGTGAAAAAGTTGGCTTAAAACCCAACAATTCATGTTCCACCACAAGTGAAGACCTACATACTGCAACCAGAGAGTAGCCTCTGCTTGCTGCAAATAGAGAAAGGCCCACCCAGCAACAAAGATGCAGCACAGCTATGAATAAATGATTAAAACAATAGAAAAGCAGGTGAGAGGAAGTGGCCCACAATTCATTCTTCTCTTGTGCCACATGTAACACTTGCACATCTCCCCTCTGTCTCTTCCTCTCTCTCAATAAGGAAATTATGTGATATTGAAACCCAGGTTTGCAGATGCTTAAAGCTCTGACCCTTAAGGTACAGTTCACACATTTCTAACACAAGGGCTCTCATATACTGAACTGATTAGGCTGCACAATTAAAAGATTGTAATAGAAAAATTTTGTAGTGAATGTTAAAACAATGCTGCTTTATGTCTGATTTCCCTGTTTGTTCACACACAGATGGATCTGTTCAGTTGGTAGCCCTCCAAGAGCAGATACACAGTAGTTAATGAGTCCATCTTTGGAGCCCCAGTCAGGAAGGAGACTATGATCAGCTCTTACCTGAGAGTCTGCCTACAGAATCTGTGTTGTTACACAGTGGCAAGGCCCTTCCCAGTTCAGGCTAAAACTAGAAGCTACTCTCTGGTTGCAGTATGTAGGCCTTCTCTTGTGGTGGAACATGGATTCTAGGGTGTGTGGGCTTCAGTAGTTGCAGCAGGTAGACTCAGTGGTTGTGGCTCTTGTGCTCTAGAACACAGATTCCATAGTCATGCCACACAGGCATAGTCGGCTCTGCAGCATGTGGGATCTTCCCAGACCAGGGATCAAACCTATGTCTCCTGCATTGGCAGGCAGATGCTTCACCACTGAGCCATCGGGAAAGCCTTCACCTATCTTTTACTGTATATACTTTGGCTTTCATCAAGTCGTTGTAAGTAAATTATATACATTCAGTACCATGATGTTTATTACTTTAAAATGCCTCTTTATGTAATGACCATGGGGTGATTTTCATTTGAGATTAAGGTAAGTAAATGGTTAAGTTTAATCAATTTTCCTAATAAAAAGTGTGCTTCTTAAACAAAAAAATGAGAAAATAAGATCATGGCATCTAGTCCCATAACTTCATAGTAAATAGATCTGGATACAATGGTAACAGTGACAGACTTTATTTTATTGGGCTCCAAAATCATTGCAGTTGGTAACTTCAGCTATGAAATTAAAAGACGCTTGCTCCTTAGAAGAAGAGCTATGCCCAACCTAGCTTAAGTGAAGTCACTCAGTCGAGTCTGACGCTTTGAAATCCCATGGACTTTAGCTTATACGCTCCTCAGTCCATGGATTTTCCAGGCAAGTGTACTGGAGTGGATTTACATTTTTTTCTCCAGAGGATCTTCCCAACCCAGGGATTGAACCCAGGTCTCCCACATATTAGGCAGATACCTTACCGTCTGAGCCACCAGGAAAGTCCTATGACCAACCTCAATAGCATATTAAAAAGCAAAAACATTACTTTGCTGACAAAGGTCCATCCAGTCAAGCTATGGCTTTTCCAGTAGTCATGTATCAATGTGAGAGTTGGGCCATAAAATAAGCTGAGCACCAAAGGATTAATGCTTTTGAACTGTGATGTTAGAGAAGACTTTTGAGAGTCCCTTGGACTGCAAGGAGATCAAATCAGTCAATTCTAAAGGAAATCAGTCCTGAATTTTTGTTGGAAGGACTGATGATGAAGCTGCATCTCCAATAATTTGGCCACCTGATGAGAAGAACTGACTTATTGGAAAAGTCCCTGATGCTGGGAAAGATTGAAGACAGGAGGAGAAGGGGATGACAGAGGATGAGCTTTTTGGATTGCATCACTGACTGGATGGATGTGAGTTTATGCCAGTTCCAGGAGCTGGTGATGGCCAGTGATTATCTGGCATGCCACAGTCTTTGGGGTTGCAAAGAGTTGGACACGACTGAGCTACTGAACTGAAACTGATACTGAAACATGCATGGATCAAACAGTTTAAAACACATCCTCCACATGGCCATGAAAATACCAGACTTTGTTTTATTTCTGTTTCCTGAGCTATATCTCTGATAATTTGGTTCCAACTCTCATTCTTTTTTCCCTCCAGATTTACTATATACTTTTTTCTTTATCTGACACTAGTTTTGATGTTTCTATATTTGTATTTGTGTGTGTATATCAGTTATTTCATTTTATACAAAATATCTTATGTGGCTGGTGTGTGAGTGCTACAGAAATTAGAGAAATGTCCACGTTCTCTCTGTTCACATATTTTATTTGTATTTTTCCTCCCTAAGTATTTCTACTTGTCCTTCAAGACTCAGCTCTCCTTTGACTTCTCCACAATTGCCATCTCTGAAGAAAGAGCTGTTTCTTAACTCTCATTCTATCTCATGGGTCATTGTACAAACGTCTAATAGTTTATTTTTATCAGCACAACAATCTTTTACTTTAGCTCATCTGCCCTGCCAAGTTCCATTTTGCCAAGCATTACAAAAAAAAAAAAGCTTCAATATTCTTGCAAACATTTTCTTTAATACACATAGAGAACTCTATCTGAGTTACATATATTTCAAGTTTTAAAATAACTGATAATACACATCCATATTACTTAATAAGTAATATTAAGAAATTCTATCACAGAGAAAAACTAAGATATTAAAATGATAATGTCATATTATCACAATAATTTTTGGTTTTCCTGTAGGCAATACATCTCTCAGGGGTGCAGACAGAAGATCACTCATGAATGATGGTCTCAACTTTCAGACCAATTTAACTTCAATGTTTCTGATATTGATTTTTTCTCAGGAGTTATGATTTTTTTTCTCTGTCACAGCCATGGTTGGTCTAAAGATAATAATTTACTGGGCAGGAATCCAATTCTGTAACTATCTCTGTCAGCATGCCAATTTTTTATTGTACCTGTAAGACTCAGTAAAATCCATCATAATAAGCTTAGTTGTACTTTAATACATTAATGTTCTTCAACTGAGTCATTAGTAAAAAAGTTAGCAACTAGAAACACCTACAGTCAACTTCTGAGTTTTAAATTTACTGTCAGATAATTATTTGCATATATCATGCAGTTTTGCCTGTATTCTACTTGCTAATATCTTTTCTTGTAGAATCTTATTTCTGTTTTCTATTCTGTTGATAGTCTTATTAAATTCATTCCTTTCTCCAGGTGGAGTACTTCCTTGCATTCTATGATTATTAGTAAAGTTGAATAAAGCAGAGGTGATTTGAAAGAAATTCCCAGATTTTGGAGGTGGCATATTTGAAACACTCTTGTGTTAATCTTGGGGAGTGGAAAAAAAAAGTAGGATGTAGAAAAAAGGAGAAAGAGCTCAATATGATATTATCACTGAAGAAACCTGGGTTGAGGCCAACAAAGACTACCAAAGATGAGAGCTGTGATAATACACAGCTGTGATAATACAAGTATATGTGAATATACTTGTGGGATACCCAAAATGTGAACTCGATATTTAGAAACATTTACTTTCAAAGATGTAAATCCATTAGCTTCTGTTGAATATGTTTCTACTTTATTACAGAAAGACTCTCATGCTGACTTTATATAGAGAGACTTGAGTGATTCTAAGGAAGCATTTCTTGAATAAGAAGGAATGAGATTCTACTTTCTCACATACTGTGGGATGGAACTCTTTAAAATGCCCAGAAGGAGGAGTCATACTTTTTCTCCCCTGAGAGTATGCCCTCCTCTCACTTTCAGTACAACTATCACTATACACTGTCAAGTTAAACTTATTATTATCTATGCCATAATTTAAAATAAAAATCAAATAGTGTGAAAAAATATGTTCTTTAGAAATTCATTTATAAGCAAAATTTTGATTCAAGTTTTCTACATGTTTCTGAAATAAATATGATACACTAAATTGTTCATATGTCCATCTTTCTCTCTAGCAAAAGGACTATAGGTAACAGATTGTGGATATATCTGTGTATTTGTCAGATAAAATGACTCAGCATTTTACTTTGTAGTGATACTCAAACCAAAAGGGCCCCTTTTGACTGGGGTTTACTGCATACATGCTAAATCATTAGTCTTGGGACAATTTTTTTTTTTTTTATAATGTTGTAAGTCATATTTGAATGTTGGGGCTGTGCCTGAAACAAAATAATGAGCAACAACAAAAAAGCAAATACAATAAAATTATTGAACAAAACAAAACAAAATAATAAAACAAACAAAATAAATAAAAGGATTATTTTTAATATAGCTAATTTCATATAATGACTCTTAGCAATTTAGTAAACTTGAAATTTAAGATAGGCAGTTAAAACGTTATTTCCCATTGTAATTTATTAATTTAAATATAAGACACATTTGATTGACATTACAATGTAAACCTTGAAAAGAAATAAGTTGACAATTCACTTTTCATGATTTAGATGATCTTCTAATATATAATTGATATTATGACTCAAGAGTTTTCCTAAAGAGAGGAGGGTGTCAAGTCCAATAATCTTTTCTTATTAATCTAGAAATATGATTTATTAATAACAAAAGAATTCTAAACTTCTAGTTATAAATAAAATATCTATGTCTCATGTCTTGACATTTTTTAAAGTTGAATCGGGTGACCTGACTAATTGGAGGTACACCCCCACTGAATGAGAACATATATGTAGCTCTCCTTCCATTGAAAACCCCTCTAAATAGGAAACCTGGAGTAGCTGAAAGACTTTCTTCTGGAGGAGATGTGGCTAAGAGTCTAGGAAGGCCAAGTTGCTAGAGTTTATGAGACAGGAGCACTAGAAAGAGAGACTGCTTGGAAGGTTCTCTGGAAATCTCTGGAGGTGCCCCTTGAGTGTGATTCAATTAGGTACTAATTAATGTGTGAGGAAACTACCCTGAGACTGGGGAAAGACACAAATGAAAAGATGTAAATAAAGCTGAAGATCACACAGGATCTGAAATAGTGTTCACCATTGGCAGAAAGCTTTATGCCAGTGAGTGTGGGACACACACATGAGCTATTAACACTTATCTACCAAGTCATTCATTTGTGAGTGTGAATAGATATGTAAGAATCACAACTGGTTGATAAGAACAAGAAGCATGAAAACTAGGAAAGAGTTTCCAGATATGCCTTGCAGATATTATGTCTTTAGATCAATACCACTGCATTCAAGCTAATATTGCAATAAAAAGAGTCACCAATATTTTTATTTTTATTTTATATCTGAGTCTATATAAAAGTTATGTTTACATAATTCTGTAGTCTACTAAGTGTATAGCAGCTTTGTGTCTTAAAACAGTGCATGCCTTAATTTAAAAATGCCTTATTGCTAAAAAATGCTAACCATTATCTGACAAAAGAAAACTCTAATTTGTAAAAAACCCAGTATCTGTGAAGTACAATAAAATAAAGCACAGTAAAATTAGGTATGCTTCTAACACATATAAAGGGAGCTAAATGAGGAAACAAAGATAAAATCAGTATAATTCATTTTCAGAGCAAGAAAAACAACAACAGCAATGAAAATAAAATAAAGAGGATACCACATCTGTAAAACAAGAATGAGCTGCTATATAAGAATTATCAATCTAGGAAAAGAATATATATGATTGTTCCTCAAAACCAGTGAAACAGCTGAATAACAAAAGGCATAAGTCTGAAGACTGGCCATATAGGGGTTGTGTGGTCTGAAAAGAGGGTGTAAAGAAGAATCAAGAGTTTTATTGATCTATGCATATCAAATTCCCCTGTTAAAAGCAATGAGAGAATCCTGGTATAATACTGATGATATAAAATTGTTAGTTCCCACCTTTTTTCCTTAAAGCATTTAAAAGCAATAATTATAACATGAAGCAAAATTACACATTCAATTGTGGTTGAAATTAGGAAATTATTGTTCCAAACCTAAAACATTTGGAACATGTAGTGCTGCAGAAAGTAGTGGGAACTGAGAAAGAAGACCTCTAAAAGCAGCTGTGAGAAGACACGATGGTACTGCTTTCAGAAATAGCCACTGAGGAGCGCTTCTTGCAGGCAAGTTCCACACCTGCTTATAGTAGCAGAGAAGGATCTAAAACTGGGTAGCAGAAGCTCTCCTGGACAAAGACTGGTTGTAAAAAGCAGAGGAGAAGGAGCTAAATAACTTCCAGTCAAGTTATTTTTGCAAAAACTCACCAGCCACTGGGGCCAAGTGGAAGAACTGAGGATTCACTCTGCAAACCTCAGCTACCCTACTCCAGTGGATAGATCTACATCCATTCCTATGTTGACTGATCCTTTTGCACTTACTGGGTGTGGTTGAAGGAAAATCTATCTAGTTTTGTCATTACAAACTCTTAGAATGCAGCTCCCTGCCCCCATGCTGGTCGCTTCTTCACCACTGACAGCGGTAGCTGGCAAGTCCACCTCTCACCCTTCAGATCTTTGAGGTGTGAAACTGACACAAGTTTGCTGCTTGCCTTCCATCCTTTCTCAAGTTGCATGGAAAAGACACATGGTAATTCCTTAGACAAGTTTTTGTGAACCTTTCTCTTTGATTGAAGATGGTGAAAAATATTATTGTTACTCAGTTTTGACAGGAAGAGGTAGAATTTGAAGTACACCTAAAGATCACTATAGAAAAGACTTCCTTATAGAATCTTCCTGTAATCTGTATTCTTTTTTCATCATTAAGGAGAGGGAAGGACTTATGAATTATAAAGTGTAACTGATTTTTATTTGTCTCCTTTCAGCAAATCCCCAAATATGGCCTGACTTACCATTCACTTTAGTTTTTTTTTTTTTTTATACCTATATACTTTGGTTTGGTTTGATGTTCTTAAAACTTAATTTAAACTTAAATTTAATAATAAGGGCTTTTTGTAAAATATCCCATGGATAGGATGGGGGACCACTAGCAGGAAAGTAGACATTAGGCTACCTAAACATGAAAGAAGATATAGCATAAATTACCTGTCTTCAGTAGGTACACAATATTGGACTGGCTATCCAAAAACACAATGGAACATTAGCCCAGAAGTCTTAGTGGCAACCCAGATATGATATGCAGTGTAATTGCCTTTCTTACATCCTTCAATACTACTTGAATAGAAACTATATAATGTAGATGGATCAGTGCCATCCCTAGCTCCTTTGCTCCAAATCACAATGATTAGTTTAGGTCTGAATGCCCAATACACTAAGACCATCAGTACATAGTCTGAATATCCTGAATATTTCAGTGTTGGCATATAACTTTGGTCTGAGGTAAAGTTGAGGTCATTTGTACAAGTGTTAAACATATAATCCTAAGAATCAGATGCATTCACTTTATAGCCATGTGAGGGCATTAATCTTAAAAATAAACCAATCAATTAGAAGGCAGACTAGAAGGGCATAAAAGAGGTAGCATCTCAGGGATATCACTGAACTGATATATCAAATCCCATGTATCTCTAAAGCTGCAGGAGTCAGAATTTAATTTTTTTAGGTTTAACTTGGTGATTTGTTTGGTTGGTCAGTTGCTCAGTCTCTCAGTTGTGTTTGACCAGTTGTGACCCCATGGGCTACACCCTGCCAGGCTCCACTGTCCATGAGGTTTCCCAGGCAAGAACACTGGAGTGGCTTGCCATTTCCTCCTCCAGAGGATCTTCCTGAAACAGGGATCGAACCTGCATCTCTTGTGTCTTTCGCATTGACAAGTGGATTCTTTACCACTGCACTACCGGGAAAGCCCCTGGTATCTTGTTAATTAAGATCAAAGACTCCCTGCCAAAGGAGTTTTCCAGGTACTATCACTACCCTAGAGGTTAGTGAATTCTGGGACTAACTTGGAGTAACAATGCTAAAAGATAACAAGAAGATTAAGATAACTCAACCACTGATATCTGTATCTATGAGGGTGCTTTTAAGTGACATTTTAAGTGACCTTCATTCCTGTCTTTATCCTGAAGATGAATGGAGAAAATCTGCATGAACCGCTGATAAACTAATGGATACATAATTCAAGATTAGAACAGAATTAAGATTGTGAGCAGTAAATAAAGGAGATAGATGAAAAAATAAATAAATAAATAAACTTTGAGAAATAATGAATAAGGACTTTGGCTTGAGATTACATCCCTATTCCAAAATGAGGAAATTGAGAATTAGATAAATTTATTTAACTCTCTCCAGGTCATTTACTAGAAAAGTAGATCAAGGATTCTAATTTTCTGTGTACGAGTTCCAAATATATCACTTTATCTTCTGTATAATAAGTTCCTTAAAACTAGGAATATTTGAACACTGCCGAACAAACATACATCAGGGCTGCATAGGAGTGAGCCTCTCATCAATTATCTCCTTATTCTTTTCCAACTGTGAAAATCCATGTTTCTATTTTCGTGTCTAGTGTGTTACCGGTATCATAGAAAGTTCTAATAATGCCCTCCGAAATAGCCTCTTGTCATATATTTAATGATTCCTTTCATAATTTATTTCATTAGAATAGAAGGAAAATTTGAGAGAGAGGTTGGCTTGATCTGCTGAAATGGATGGGTCATAGACTGCTTCTCCTGCTGCCAGGAACATTCACAGAAGCTGCCGTTAAGATTCTCTCTCTCTCTCTCTTTTTTTTTTTTCTCTTTTAGCCTTTCCTCCTACCCTCTGTACCTTCCTCCATGCATGTGTTTCTAACACCAGATGTTGTCAACTCTAATTTTCTTATTTGGTATTTGAGTGCCTTGTTTATTAGAACTGCTGCCAACACAGCAAAATTCAAAGTAATCTTGCAGGTCTGGATTCCTCATATGCTATTTGGACAGCCTGTGGATTATGCTTAGTGTAGACTGTGACATGAATTCAGTTTCTTTGAAGTTAATTGTCAGCTCTTACAGCTATAGTGAATGCAGAATAGTCAGCAAAATGCTGCAATCACCATCATTAAAAAATTGTGAATGACTGCCTTTAGATGTAACATAAAGCTTATTGATGTGGGGGAAAAAGATCATTTCAGTATTCTGAACATTTATCATGGTGCTATTGCCAAGTTCCTAATTATATCTTAAGGCATGGCTCTTTGAAAGAAACCACAAAAAACTGAATCTACTGTCAAATCCTACTGATGTTAGTAACGAGAACGGACAAGCCAGCATCAAAACTAAATGTACACCGTCCGTTGTTGCTACTAATAATTCAATAAACTTTATTATTAAGTACTAACAGATAAATGACTAAAGAGAGCAGAGAAATTCTGAATTGTAATAACTGAGTAGGGACAAACTGTCAGTATCAAGATAAGAGTTCTGCCCATTACATAATGACAACACTGTCTACAATTATAACACAGCTGAACTGAAGAGAGGGTTCCTGTCAGATCTGTAGCACTTACTCAGAAAGTACAACACTAACTGTGGGGCCAAGTACCAGCAGGAGAGCTAGATGACAATACTACAAGCTTTAAGAATAAAAACACTTTGATAAAATTTTAAATTCATAGAGAAACTATTATAATTCTAAAATTTCTCTAAGAAACTTTATTTGCATTCTTATAGTCAATTATATGATTGATTTCTATCATATAATTTGGGCTGTCTCCAGATACCTCCCCATCATAATATTTCCAAACGCCAGCACTGATATTTGTCCATAATGTCCAATTCATCTACATGTCCCATTTTGATCTTTTGGCTAAATATGACCCAGGTTAATATGGAAACATGCTAATAAATTTCTGTGCCTATTTGTAAGTTTTATTTTATAATAGAGATGTTTCATTTTTGATTATTTTTCAGATCTTGGTAGCACAAGATTATCCCACTTAATCTCTCAACTACTTGTGAATTAATCTACCTAGTTGTCAATGAGAAAGCTGACAATCAAGTTAACAATTTATGCAAATATAAACAAAAAAACAAGTGGTAGCTCCAGGGCTTAAGTCTACTCATTAAATGTAAATTTCATGACTTGTCCTCAGCTCTACCTGCTGCCTCCTAGCTAGATGGTCTTCATTTCCTTTAGACTATGTCTTCTAGATGCTAAACAATTTATCAGTCAGTTCAGTTCAGTGTGTCAGTCATGTCTGACTCTTTGTGACCCCAAGGACCGCAGTACACCAGGCTTCCCTGTCCACACCCAACTCCTGGAACCTACTGAAACTCATGTCCATTGAGTCAGTGATGTCATCCAACCATCTCATCCTCTGTCATCAACTTTCCCTCCCGCCCTCAGGGTCTTTTCAAATTAGTCAGTTCTTCACATCAGGTGGCCAAATTATTGGAGTTTCAGTTTCAGGCTCAGTCCTTCCAATGAATATTCAGGACTGACTTTCTTTATGATGGACTGGTTGAATCTCCTGCAAACCAAGGTATTCTCAAGAGTCTTCTCTAACATCACAGTTCAAAAGCATCAATTCTTCACCACTCAGCTTTCTTTATAGTTCAACTCTCACATCCATACATGACTCTGGGAAAAACCATAGCTTTAACTAGACAGACCTTTATTGGCAAAGTTATGCTCTCCTTTTTAATATGCCATCTACTCTGGTCATAGTGTTTCTTCCAAGGAGCAAGTGACTTTTAATTTTGTGGTTGCAGTCACTGTCTGCAGTAATTTTGGAGCCAAAAAAAAAAAAGAAGTCTGTCACTGTTTCCATTGTTTTCCCTTCTATTTGCCATGAAGTGATGGGATCAGATGCCATGATCTTAGTTTTGTGAATGCTGAGTTTTAAACCAGTTTTTTCACTCTCCTGCTTCACTTTCATGAAGAGGCTTTTTAGCTCTTAGCTTTCTGCCATAAGAGTGGTGTCGTCTGCATATCTGAGGTGATTGATATTTCTCCTGGCAACCTTGGTTCCAGCTTGTGTTTTCTCTAGCCCTGCGTTTCTCATGATGTACTCTGAATATAAGTTAAATAAGCAGGGTGACAATATACAGCCTTGACGTACTCCTTTCCCAATTTAGAACCAGTCTGTTGTTCCATGTCCAGTTCTAACTGTTGGTTCCTGACCTGCATACAGATTTCTCAGGAGGCAGGTCAGGTGGTCTGATATCCCCATCTCTTGAAGAATTTTCCACAGTTTGTTGTGATCCACACAGTTAAAGGCTTTGGCATAGTCCTTAAAGCAGAAGTAGATATTTTTCTGGATTTCTCTAACTTTTTTGATGATCCAGTGGGTGTTGGCAATTTGATCTCTGGTTGCTCTGCCTTTTCTAAATCCAGCTTGAACATCTGAAAGTTCACAGTTCATGTACTGTTGAAGACTGGCTTGGAGAATTTTGAGCATTACTTTGCTATCATGTGGGATGGGTGCAATCGCATGGTAGCTTGAACATTTTTTGGCATTGCCTTTCTTTGGGATTGGAATGAAAACTGACCCTTTCTAGTCCTGTGGCTACTGCTGAGTTTTCCAAATTTACTGGCATATTGAATGCAGCACTTTCACAGCATCATCTTTTATAATTCATATAGCTTAACTGGAATTCCATCACCTCCATTAGCTTTGTTCATAGTGATGCTTCCTAAGGCCCATTTGACTTCACATTCTTCAATGTCTGGCTCTAGGTGAGTGATTTCACCATCATGATTCTCTGGGTCATGAAGATCTTTTTTGTATAGTTCTTCTGTATATTCTTGCCACCTCTTCTTAATGTCTTCTGCTTCTGTTAGGTCCATACAAGTTCTGTCCTTTATTTTGCCCATCACAGAATTTCAAGGAAGGGGCTCTATGGAATCAAATAATTTACATTTTTATCATATTATTTTACTTTGTGAATTAGTTTATAAAATTGAAGGATGGTTTATAAAAATAAGAAACACTGATAAATTTTATTTCCATTAATAGGAAAATTCCATAACCCTGTAATAAAATGCTTATTCTCTCATATCTTGGTTTGACAAAAGTTGATGCTGCCTTATGTTAGGAGGTGGTTGCCAATGAAAATATACTGAAGTTTAAAGCAAAGAGAAATCTGGACTGAGGCAAAACAGCTTACTTTTGAAATTATATCTCAATAAGCAAGTGTGAATGAAAAATGTGAATACAAATTTCAAACTGTGACAATAAAATAAGTGATTTAAAGGATGACTTGAGAAATTCTCACAATAGGAATTCAAACATGTTGAGAAAGAAACAACAAGTTCAGGTTCCAGATTAATGCAAAACCTCAGACCTGTGTTTCAAACTTAAAAACCTCTGCCTTCTCAGGGATCAACTGCTATAGCTCCCTTACTTTCCTTCACTGCTGGATCCCTCTCATTATAAAGTAAACCTGAGTGCCTGCATGCATGCTAAGTCACTTCATTCATGTCCAACTCTTTGTGACCACATGGACTATAGCCTGCCAAGTTCCTCTGTCCCTGGGATTCTGCTGGCAAGAATACTGGATTGGGTTGCCCTGCCCACCTCCGGGGGATATTCCTGACCCAGGGATGAAACCTGTGTCTCTCATATCTTCTGCATTGGCAGACAGGTTCTTTAACCACTACTGCCACGTGGGAAGCCCCAAAACCTGTGTAATAACCTCAAATGTAATGTTTAATCAATATAATTCCTATGGACCACATTGTCAATGTCAGCCATTAATCAATAATTGACATCATTGATTGTCATTCCTCATCTCTCACATCCCTGGAAAGCTCACTAAATGTATTTGTTACATCAATATCTTTAAATAAGTATGACATTTTAAAGGTCTTTCATACTTGGCTTCTCTATGGCCCTTGCCACTAAGAGCCATTCAGTGTTTAAAGAATTTAGCCTTCCTGGCATGGCAACAAAAGCTATTCTCACTCATTCTCTTTTAGGATCTCCTCTTTTGCTTCATTCTTAAAATTCAAGCTCCTATGCCTCTGTCATATGTCTTCTCATCCCACATTACACAAGTGCCCAGATTTAGCCCATCTGTGACCTCGACATGTGCCAATGGCTCATTTATCTTGTTATTCAACTTGTGCTACTAAAAACCTGTGATTAACCAGGCCAAAGCATCATTCCTAAGTCTAGAACTATATATCCTCATGCATACTGAGGTGAATTGCAGTCACTTTAAATTTCACTGATCATATCTCATCTTCCCTACCAATTTTGCTCCTGCTGAGCATATCTTGCTTCAGAAAACACTATAAAATTTGAACTAATTACTCTAGGGATTGTTAAGTGTCAGCAGTGTATGTCACAATCCTCTAGCAGGTCTGTCTTCATATCTCATTTTTATCCCCATATAGTCTACTGTCCTTTGGATTCCTTTCCTCCATTATAGTTTGCGACTATTTTTGTTTTTATATTAGAAACACATATTTCAATGCCCTTGATAGTTGCAGAGAAAGAGAATAGTATTGACCAGGAGATGAAATTCAATATGGGTCTGAAGAGTGTTCTGGGAGTCAGGAGAGAAGGTTCGTCACATAGACAAGATGAAACGCACAGGGTAGGAACATAAAAGGAAGAGCAGGTTGTTAACTTTAGTCTGGGCACAAGTGATATGAACAGAATGAAGTTCAAAAAGTGAGGGACTGTTGAAGAGCCTAGAGTTACTTGTGAAAGTGTAAATTAGTTAAATGGTGAATTTAAATTCTCAAAAGTTGATACAACTTGTCATTTTCTCAGTTAGAAATAAATGGACCTTTTTGAAAATACAGTGGGTGGACTTTAAAGATCAAATAATTGGAAACTAGATCTCCACTCTCTTGTCTCTGATGAGAAATGAGACTTTTACTTGAAAATGATATGATAAGTTGTTATATCGCATGACATCATATCATATTAATATTAATAATAAATGCAAACACACAAAATTTGACCTCTTTTTTGGAAAGATGTTGAGATACAGAAGTTGTACAAAATGTGAAGATGACACATTGCAGTCAATTATAATTACCCAGCAGACCTTCTTTCCTGAATCTCATCTCCTGCACTGACCTCCACTGACCACAGGAGAGCACTTGCTCTGCTCAACTCTCTTTGTGTAACGCATTCTCTTTCAGTAGAATGCGTTCTTTTTTCTAGAACTTGATGAATCTACTACATTTTTAGAAGTGGAGGATCAAAAAATGTATATTGTACCTTTGGCTTCTCTGATGCAGGACATATGTACCTCCCTGTTCCAATTACATCAGCCTATTCATTTACTGCTCTCAATTTCCCTATGCACGTTCACATTCACATTTCTGTTTTTCAATTTTTCATCCTTTCTTCCTGTTTTCCTTCCTTCCTCCCAGTCTTCTTAATTGTTTCTCCTAAATTCACAGAGACATAAAGCTATCTATTCTGGCCTTTTAGGGCTGTTTCTCCATGGGACCATCCCTGCTGTAGACTGTGTGTCCAATGTCTTTGATGGGAAGGAAGATTTTGGTACCAGGTCTCCCCTATGGGTGTGTTGGCTGTTATCCCCTGAATAGGCAATGTGGTTGGCATCAAAACATCTAAAGTCTGTGCAGAGTGCCAGGTAGGGCTTCCTCTCTACTTATGATTGTCACCACCTTATCAGAGGTGAGGTCTGTTCCCTACCTGTTGGAGTTAAAAGCCCTGAGGGTTGGGTTAAATCTTGTTCCTTTGCCCTTGAGTGTGTGGTCTACCCCTCAGGAGGTGATTGCTGAAGCAAATGAGGCCCATGGGGATAGAGAGGACCTAAGTACCTCCTGTGTATGCATTCATGGGTCCACTTAGGATCAAACCCAGGCCAGGAACCTTCCTCTGCCTCATTTATCTCAGATCTTGTGCAAGGGTGTGGCATGAGGGGGCGGGCGCTGGAGGATGTGATTTTGTGGCTGCAGGAATTGATGTGGCTGCACTGCCAACTGATACCAGGGCTCTCTCTTTGAAAGTCTT
Organism: Antilocapra americana; assembly: GCA_007570785.1. Taxonomy (NCBI): domain Eukaryota; kingdom Metazoa; phylum Chordata; class Mammalia; order Artiodactyla; family Antilocapridae; genus Antilocapra; species Antilocapra americana. The sequence continues at coordinate 865,548 of ML661345.1, forward strand.
CTCCCGGAACCCATCTGTCCCAGATCCATCACTAAGCTGCCATGTAGAGTGGGCACACTGGAACACTCTTGCTGGGAGACACTGGGTTCCTATGTGCTCTGACAGGGCAACCCCTGCCTTGCCTAGATCATACCCCAAGCACCTCATACTGTGTGCATAGACAGTCTTTTTCAGTGTTTGGGAATTTTTCTTGTTCTATATGCTTCTTCTCCAATAATTTCTTGGAATTCTCACTAAATGTGATAAATATTTATCACATGACTTTAAAAACCTTCCTTTAAAATTATTTATTTCAACTGGAGTCTAATTACTTTACAATATTGCAGTGGTTTTGCCATACATTGACATGAATCAGCCACAAGTGTACATGGGTTCCCCATCCTGATCCTATCTCTCTGGGTCATCCCAGTGCACCAACTGTGAGCACCCTGTCTCATGCATTGAACCTTGATTGGCGATCTGTTTCATGTATGATAATATACATGATAATATGTAGATTTGTTATTCTCTAAAATCATCCCACCCTCGTCTTCTCCCACAAAGTTCAAAAGACTGTTCTATACACCTGTGTCTCTTTTGCTATCTCGCATATAGAGTTATTGTTACCCTCTTTCTAAATTCAATATATATGCGTTAGTACACTGTATTGTTGTTTTCCTATCTGGCTTATTTCATTCTGTATAATAGGCTCCAGTTTTATCCACCTCAGTAGAACTGATTCAAATGTATTCTTTTTAATGGCTGAGTGATATTCCATAGTGTATATGTACCACAGCTTTCTTATCCATTCATCTGCCAATGGACATCTAGGTTGCTTCTATATCCTGGCTATTATAAACAGTGCTGCAATGAACATTGGGATACATATGTTTCTTTCAATTCTGGTTTCCTCGGTGTGTATGCCCAGCAAGGGGATTGCTGGGTTATATGGCAGTTCTATTTACAGTTTTTTTAAGGAATCTCCACACTGTTCTCCATAGCGGTGGTACTAGCATGCATTCCCACCAACAGTGTAAGAGGGTTCCCTTTTCTCCACACCTTCTCCAGCATTTATTGTTTGTAGACTTTTGGATAACAGCCATTCTAACCTGCATGAGATGGTACCTCATTGTGGTTTTGATTTGCATTTCTCTGATAATGAGTGATGTTGAGCATCTTTTCATGTGTTTGTTAGCCATCTATATGTCTTCTTTGGAGAAATGTCTGTTTAGTTCTTTGGCCCCTTTTTTTGATTGGGTCATTTACTTTTCTCAAATTGAGCTGCAGGAGTTGCTTGTATATTTTTGAGATTAATTGTTTGTCCATTGCTTCATTTGCTATTATTTTCTCCCATTCTGAAGGCTGTCGTTTCACCTTGCTTACAGTTTCCTTCCTTGTGCAAAAGCTTTTAAGTTTAATTAGGTCCTGTTTGTTTATTTTTGCTTTTATTTTCATTACTCTGGGAGGTGGGTCATAGAGGATCCTGCTATGATTTACGTTGGAGAGTTAAAAACCTTCTTTGGACAAAGTTTTCAAAATGTTTATTTCCAACTGGAACTAAATTCTAGGCTTTCCTATCCAACAACTAATTAAAAATTCTACTGGGGTGTGTAATAGGTGTGTCAAAATTAATACGTCCAAAATAAAAATCTTGATTTGTAAATTCAGAGAGATCTTATCTAAACTAGTTTCACTGGAACATCTATTTTCCTGTATCTAAAAACCTCTTTGTAGTTGTCCAGGTGCAGATTGGAAAAGAATTTCCAGACTTAAGACAGAATGAAAGGGAAATAAAGTTTATTAGAATGAGAGACACTGTTAGAACAGCGGGCCCCCTCAAGGGAGAACCAACATTGAACAGGAGTCCTTAGTCCACTTTTATACCCAGGGTACTAGGAGTGGGATAGGGGTCTTTGTGGGTAGTTTGCTGATTGGAAGAGGCACATATACTGGGGATGGGGGTGGGGGCGGGGAGAATAAGGCAAATACCTTCTGTCTATGGGGTAGGAGGGGAGACAGGTTATACTGTTCCATCAATATTTACAAATGAGGGCGGGAAGGATGATAAGGGTCTGTTTTTTCTGCTCTTGCATTCCAAGACCCCCCCCTCCCCTGCTGGTTTATCTGCTCTTTCATCCTTGGGTCACCACATTCCTCCCTCTCTTTATTTTTAGGTCCAATTATTTACCCCCCTTTGATAACCTGCTCATGTCTAAAATCTACCTATTTCCCTTCTCAGACATTTGGGAACCCAGCCTCAAAGGAAGAGGGGTGATGACAACTCTGACTTCTTCAGGCTGTACAGGGGCATCATAGGGTCTATGTCCCATTGGCCTTCTCTCTGTCAGAGTGCATTTATGGAGGGAGAAGAGAGTCCATGGAATGCTAAGATGACTTGTTTCAGCATTGTCCAGGTGTTGGTCAGAGAGTATTCTTGTCATACTGCCACTTGGAGATTGGTTGTATTCTAGAAGAAACAAGCTTAACAAGAAAATTAAAGGTACATGGCCCAAAGATTAATAGAAGTAGAAAAGCTTCTCAGGGACCAGCCAGAAGAACCAGGACCTGACATTGATTCATGATTTTAGTGTTTCTCTAAGTATGAGAACATGCAAGAATTTGGGCTCGTAAAAATCTTTACCTTAAAACATCTGACTAAGGCTGGTTCTTCTGGCTTTTTTCCCAGAGGCAGAGTACCTTATCTGATCTCTACCCTAAACTCTTTTTAGGGAATGTTGAAGGTCAGCAGCTTTCAGTGGTCATGATGTAATCTTTGTATAGACAGCTGGCAAGTACCAACTTCCAGTCAGCAGGGTCCCTTCATACCCACATATCTGACCTTGTTTTGGGGTATTTCATAGCCATTGTGTCCCACAGTGCTGTGAAGGCTCATTCCCAGGTCTAACAAAGATTCCATTAACAGGCCACTCAGTTTGCTGTTACTAGACTAGACCTTGCTAGTAGCACAAATCTCTGAACCATACCTGTCTTATTAGCCTCTTGTTCCAGGAAAATATTCCCTCTTGCTGCTTCTTCCCATATTTAGAGTCACATTGTTACAATCATTGACCTCATGTGGAACTGTGTATCAGCATTTTATTACAGGTTCAGTCACACATTTGGTAACATAAGAAACAATCTTCTGAAGCAAGCAACATATAAAATAATATAGCTAGCAGTTATTAGTAAGATCAAAAGTAAGAATTAGAAGTTAAGAATTTTCATTAGGTTTATCCCTATATCTAAGGTCATCTGACTTAGTTAAATGATTATATACAGGTGTTAATCTCCTGGTTGTACATGATGGAGCATCTGACCTTTATCAAAAGATTGGTTACTGAGATAAGTTTTAGAAACAGACTTAGAGTGTCCTTTTTAATAACTTAATTAAATCTTTTAGCAATATAATATAACAACAAGGGGCTATCTCAGAAGCCAGTTTTAGTAAACACTAGACCTTAATTAATAAAACTAGGAACTTAATATTAAGTGAAATGTAATTTTTGTGTATGTGTGTGTGTGATTGTGAGGGCATTAACCCTGTAACCAGGGAAGGCTTTAACCCATCAAATAATTTGAAGTTTGTCAGGGAACCCTGACTCTTCGAGTACAGTTCTTGTTCACCCATTTTTAATTACCCAAATTAGGAGTAGACTCTTGCTATATTTAAAGGACATCAGGATAGCAAAAGTCTTGAGAGAATCAGTTCCTATGCATGTTAATAAGAAGTATGGGGGTCCCCAAGAACAGAGGAGTCTGGAATTCTCAAGAGGGAGGAAGTGACAAACTTTATTTTTTCCTCTACACTCCTTGGTCTTTGTCACATATAGCATTTGTATCTTTAAGCCTCGAATTGATGATTACACAGCAAGTAACTCAGTTTAAACTCTGTACTAAGGCTTATATAACAACAATATCTTGCTTGAGGACAGTTTCTCCTTCCTGAAAACCTTTTGGCTAATCTTCTTATCTTAAAATGTAAATTATGGGAGTAGGTCTAGTAGATCTTTACAACCTCCAGAAATTCTTTTGATTCTTTGTAATAACTAATTACAATGACTTTGCTTTGAGGCATTTCATGGCCCTGTGTCCCGCAATGGCCCCTTTCTGCCCCCTTCTGATGTCTATGTCAGAAACGTTCTCTATCTCTTTTATACTTTAATAAAACTTTATTACACAAAAGCTCTGAGCAATCAAAAGTTGTCTCTGGCCCCAGATTGAATTATTTTCCTCTGGAGGCCAAGAATTCCAGCATCTTTCGTGGCTCAGCAACAACCTTTCAGTCTAACAGTGAGGGGTTCTTTTTCTGCAGAAGCAGAATGAGCTTTTACATGTGCCATAATCTTAAATAATGCATATTTACTTCACCAAACTAACAACAGATTTTAAAAACAAATATAAATCACTTAAAGACAGAGAAATTCATAATCTGTTATCAAAAGCTGCATTCTAGGAAAACTTTATTCTCTTAAGAGTAGACTAAATTCCAGTCTGTTACCAGTTTACCAGATAACAAACAAACAAAATTCGTTTATCAGTTAATCTTAGAAAAGTATTTTCCATAAGTCTCAAAGTAACAGTATTCTTACAAAGGCATCAGAGTGAAACATAGAAAGCATGTTTAAAATATGATTAAACTGTAATTGACAAAGTAACCTAGTCATTGCTGTGACTTGTAACACTTGAACATAGTAAGTAGAATTAAAACTGGCAACATTTAACCAGGACATGACAGATTTTCATGAATTTCACAGTTTCTAGGATATCTATATTAGAAACATCAACCATACAATATAACCTGAGAAGATTTACCACCCCTTCAGCAGTACTTCCAATATAATTTAACATGTCCAATGAACCAACGATGTCTCAGGGGCCTTCTGAAGCATCCCAAAGTTAGCTAGAAGTCAAGTTATTTAGGAAGTTTTATTAATAAACATCAAAAGGGTTTATAACAGCAGCCAGATAGGATCATATAAGTCACTATGAAACAATAGTTATTCACTTAGCCAAAGTTAACAAAAGATTTCAAAGGTAAACATAGAACAGATCACTTCAGAGGTAAAGAAACTCGAAATCCATATCAATGGCAGTTCAATGTCTCAAGAAAACTTGTATTTATGCTCAAAACTCTTCTCTTGGGGTTCACTTTCCATAGAACCTTCTTATCAAGCTCTGTACACATTACTTTGTTCTCTCATCCTGAAACAGCCATCTGTAAGTCAGACCTACTTCCTTCTCCTTTCATAAAATGTAATTTCATTTCTCATATCTTCTTTACTGAATTCACACATCCTACTTTCCTTAAACAAGCAAGAACTGACCTTTGTATTAGCATTCTATAGATTGGTGAACATAAATACCAGTGATAATTTTTAAAAAGAAATTCTAGAGAACGTCTCAGGATGGCATCAAACATTACTCATCAATACTCCAAATCTCTTTAGTTTCTGTGTAAGAGGAAGTTAGTGTTAAGTACTGAATGTTTCAGAATCTTATTTTATTTGTCAATAAACTTCTGTCACTTAGTTTAGCACAACCCTAGAGATTCAGGTTACCAAAACCTAAAGAGACTGTTTTAGACAGACATTTCTAAAGTATAATTATTCTTAATAGAGTTTATCTAAAAGCTCATATCTCATTTACATTTTTTAAAATTTCTTCACTTGACATACTTTTGTTGCTGATAAACTTGTAACAAATATAACAATATAACAAAATTTATAATAAGCCTAGGCACAATGAAAATACTATGCTTAATGACTCTTAGACATGTGTATATTAGATTAACAAGCAAATATTGATACTAGATATTTAATATTTCCCAGTTCATATGAATTTGAAATTCATTTAGGTTAATTATTTGTATTTAAAATTGTCTGATTTGTAAGCACTCACTTTCCTTTAGGCTAATTAAATTAGAACTCATTTACAACTTCAGCAATATTATTAAAAAAAAAAAAATGACCCACACTGAGACATATATAAATCCAGACAGACAGACAGACAGACAGAGATCTCATTGTTTTCCGCTTGAGATTTAAAATGTCTCTTTGATCTCACCCCTCTTTTTTTTTTTTTTTTGAAGTTCTAATTTGCCCAACATTGAGGTCTCAGGCAAAGTGAGCTGTGTATTTCAAGGATATGGAAAGGGTTAACTTCAAGCTTTTCCCTAGGCAGGCCTTTTAACAAGCTAGTTGTTTTTAATTACATATGCAAAAATAACTGGTTTTGCAGTTTCCAAGGGGGAAAAAAAAAAATATTTTAACCAATTTACTCCCCAGAGTCTAAAGAATATCTTGGCTATCTTGTGTCAAAAAGTCATCTTTCCTCTCTGTAGTCATACTTTTATAGCTAAAATATAGACCAAATAGTGCTCAAATTGACTCTGATATCAGGGGTAGATCATCTGATAAAAATCTTGGATTATCCCTCTGGTGGGAAATGAAGTCTTTGTCCTATCAAAAGGATCTGAAGGGTTAAGGGAATTTACATGAGTGGGGGAAGCTTGGTCCTCCCCCACCCTGACAAACAGGAAGAAGGGAATTCTTTAGAATGTTAGGAGAGTTTTTGATCCTTCAGGCTTTTGAATATAGGTGAAAGACTTGGACCAAAGGGAACCTCAGAATCCTTTCCTAGAAATCATGCAGATATGAAAGGTCAAGTACGGGTCCTCTAGGAAATCTGATGGAGAGAGATTAAGTGTGGGAATTAAGCAAAAAGAGCATTTAATTTTTTCAAATATCTCCTAGAATGGCAAACCTTAGGCAGGGAAATGTGTTAGTTTACTGTCATTTACAGGTTGGCAATATAAGATTGTCTCTCTGTGAGGTAAACAAAGGCACTTTTGTCTAAGGGTCAGGCAGAGGGTTCTCTGAGGCAGACCATTATGTATGATTATAATAACAAAAGAGGCCAAAGACACAGGTTTAGAATGGAGTCAAAATTGATTTCTCTGGGTTACTAAGTAATATCTGAAGGTTTGAGTCTCTCTTCAATTTAATCTGTATTACTCAGTAAATTCTTAGAAAATGATTAGGTTTTTGTGTTTTGAGCTCTTGGTGAAATGTGTGGTATGGTAACATTTTAGAATTTCCACTTAGAAAATTATATCAAGATTGTGTTAAATTATAAATATAAAATGTCCTCAAATTTCCCCCCAAAATTGAATTATCTTTTTTGACATAATTTTAATAGGATTTAAGTTTCCCATTATTAGAGTGTTTACATCAAAACTGATCTTTTAAAATTGTTCTTAATAGATTGAGATTGTATAACTTATAGTTACAACAATGTGTACATTGTAGATTATTTGGATAAATTATAAGGAATAGGATGGCTGAGAAAAACAAAGACTGCATTAATAGTACATGTAAAAACTTAAAATAGAGTGTTACCTGTATGATACTCTTCATTGACTTCCTTTTAATAGTCAATTTTATGTATCGTATTTTCTAATGTTATGGGAAGTGAAGTGAATGAAGTGAAGTTTCTCAGTCATGTCCGACTCTTTGAAACCCCATGGACTGTAGCCTACCAGGTTCTTCCATCCATGTTATTTGCTTTGGTGCATTTATGTCAATGTGCATATGCTGCTTTTCATAATTTTTTATAATTCTCTTCTTAATAAGCAGAAAAGATTCATTTTAACTTCTTTTTTCTAAGAAAAACAAGCCAACAGTATTTGTGAAAGTTAAAGTAATTAGAAATAATTTCAACTTAATAACACTAAAGCTATCATAAAAATAGAATGGCAAAAATTGATAATCTCATATTATCTTAGTTCAACTAATTCATAGTTGACTTGGACCATAACACTATGTAATCTTGTGTGGTTTATTTAGTCAGAGAAAAGTAACACTATATTGAGAGAAAATAATAACTTCAAAATACTCTAACTCTCTTATCTTAAAATGATTGGATGGTAATACTGAAAAATAAAAAAGCAGTTCCAATTAAACATTGTAAGAAGACAAAGTCCCTTGTAAAATATAATTAAACAAATAGGTCTGTCCAGAAGAAATGATTTGAATATAAGGCAATGAGGTATATTACAAATTCAAATTTTGAAAGCTATTATATATTTTATATTTTAAATATTCTAAATATTCCTGGTGCCAATATGTTGAGAATTATTGATAAATTCAAATAATATTGTGTTGGGCTTCCCTGTTAGCTCAGTTGGTAAAGAATCCTCCTGCAATACGGGACACCTGGGTTCGATCCCTAGGTTGGGAAGATTCTCTAGAGAAGGGAACAGCTACCCACTCAAGTATTCTGGCCTGGAAAATTCCATGCACTGTATAGTTAGTCCATGGAGTCACAAAGAGTTGGACATGACTGAGTGACTTTCACTTTGTCTTAGGACTTAAAAAGATTGTTAGTGCCAAGAAAAATGCATTGGTTGTTCACTTTGGAAATGGCATATTTTATATCTTCATTATAATTATTAAAAATGTTCAATTCAGTGAAAAGAATTTGATAACAGTGATAATTTCTATTGAGTGAAGAAAAAGTTTAGAGTTATTTGTAACACATCTGAATCACTGCTGAATAGGCAGAATTTGTACGCATTTTCTTTTAACATCACTAGAAGTATTATGATTCATTTTCACTTTATAACAATGTTTTAAAATCATGATCTTTAGAGCAAATATCACAATCATCTAATTCTCTAGCAAAATATGCAATATACAAGCCCAGTTACATCAAAAATGCAATGCATATATATGAGGATTGTGTGAGTCAAGTTACATTACTGAATCTGAATTTTTGGAGGAAAGATATGAATATTATTACTTTTAATCAGCTTATCTAAATCTTTTTAAAAAACAAATTCCAACATTCTCTAGAGTATTATTTTTTAGTTATAAGTTAGAAAATAAGGTAATAAAATGTGACACATTAATAGTCAAATATCACACCCACACTCACATCACATGTTTATTTTAAAAATCTAAAAATTAACCTCTGCCATGGAAATATGAACCCTCTGAAGAAGCTGTAAGAGATACAAGGCAGGTCAGATCCCATAATGTGACAATCCTCTGCTTGTTGGCGACATTCTCATTCTTCATATTCAATAACAGTTATAAGACTTTCTCCATGGCAAGATATTTTGTGCTTTCAATACAAAAGTCATAATAGAAGATGATTATGATTGCTATGAAGATGTAAAGAAGCTCCTTAAACTCATCAAAGAGAAGGTAAAGGGTGGAAATAATGATTAAAAAAAAAGAATATAATGAAAAATAAACAGAATTAACAAAGTGAAATTTTGATTCTCTGAAATTACTTGCTGTTTTTCCAAACCTCTGGTTAAAAAATAGGGTAAAATGTAAGTATAACTATATGATTGCCTTGGCTGGTAAGCAGAACAATGAGAATTTATGAACCAATCAACTGATCACATGGAAAAACAAGTAGCGAGAGGGGAGTCTGATGTTTCAGCTGTTTCTCCCTTTTAAAGGGATTTTCCAGGCAAGAATACTGGAGTGGGCTGTCATTTCCTTCTCCAGGGGATCTTCTCAACCCAAAGTTTGAATCTATGTCTCATGAGTCTCCAGCACTGGCAGGTGGATTCTTTGCCAGCTGGGCCACCAGGGAAGCCCTTTTAAAGTGATTACTGATCCCCAAAGTTTAAATGGCATTTGAAGTGATAAGGTAATCAGAACTTTTAGTAGGCTTATGGGGGTAGAGTTGAGGACCTGCTGAAAATAAGAGACCCAATGAACCTCCCAGGTTTTAACTTGGAAACCCCAACGGCTATTCAAAGAGCTAACCTGAGCAACCCACAGAGGAATCACACCCGTCTCTGGATTATTAGGGTGATTCACTTGCAGACTATCTCCCCACTATTAACAAAAATAAGTCATTTCTGATATAGGATAGCAGATAGGAAATTATATACCAGTACATCAAAAATTAACTGACTAGGAATTAATCCAGCAAAAGACTTTATAGAGGAAATAATAAAACATTATTAAAAGTAATATATAAATGTCAAAGAATTTGAAGGATATAGCATGCTTATTAAGGGTAAACATCCATATTTTAAATATTCCAATTATTTTCCAAAATTTAATGTAATCACCATGAAAATGTTAACAGGTTGCTTTGTGGAAATTCACAAACTGCTTTTTTTTTTAATTTCTTTTTTAAATTTTTTCTTTACATTATTGTGTTGGTTTTGCCATACATTGACATGAATCAGTTATGGGTGTCACCCTGTCCGGAACCCCTTTCCTACCTCCCTCCCATCACTTTGGGTTGTCCCAGTGTGAAATAGATGACCAGTCCAAGTGTCATGCATGGAGCAAGATATACAAACTACTTTTAAAAAGTTACATAGAACTACAGAGGGACAAGAATAATGAAGACAGTCATAAAAAGGATGAGTGGGAGGACTTTCATTACTATAAAAATCAACACTCACTATAAAATCAACACTCATTATGTATCTACAGTAATTAAACAGTGTTGTATTGACACCAAAATAGACATTCGACCAAAGAAACATGATAAAGAATCCAGAAATGAATCCAAAGTTTTATTGGGCAGAGAGAGTTTTGGTATGGATGACTTAAATTCAAGGAGTTTACAAGATCAGAAACATCTATAATGTATGCCCCAAACCTGAAGCACTTGTAAAAGCCCAAAGGGCATGTGTCTTTTAATTCTCACTTTCACAGATATGCACTTGGAGAAGTGCAGAAAATCATCCTCCTTTTGAATCTCCACAGGAATTAAATGACTCTGCACCTATCTTACACTGTACACAAACATCTCTCCAGGGCTGGCTGAGGCCCTAAAGGTGAAAGGTAAAGCAAAGCTTAGAAGAGATAACTCAATTGATCCTACTGACTGTGGGGTAGGAGATTTCTTCAAAGGATACAAAAGTCATTAAGCATAAAGGGAAATGCTGACAAACTGTATCACATTCAAACAAGGATCTACTTAAGACTTCATTATTAAGAAATTCAAAATTAAGTCAAAGAGTGGGATCTTTGACTTAATTCTATGTACCCAACAAAGAAGTCATATACAGAACATATAGAGAACAATCAAAAAGAAATGAAAGTAAATTACTTGCACAGTCACTTCATAAAAGTGATAAAAATTCATTACTTTTCATCAGCAAAATATAAATTAAATCCTCTATAAGATGCATTAAATCTTCCATAAAATGCATATGAGAAAATGGATAAGTAATGATAACACCATGGTTAGTGAGAATATGGAACAATTGGAATGCTAATAGATTGCTTGGATTTTTAGATAAGGTAAAATTATTCAGAACTGTTTCTTCTGTACTATAAGTTGACTTTTTCATGATCATTTTATTAATCATTTCACTTAAGATTTTTACATATTTTGTGATTCAGCATATTAATTTAAATGTATGTAACATTTTTATATATTTAATTAGTTTTCTGGCTGCTGACCTCTAAATTATGACTCAGTGTTCTTGATGACACTATATTAAGGTAGATTTTGATTATTAATTTAGAAACCAATTATAAGAAGCCATGAAAAGCAATATATGTGCATTGACATAAATGCACCACAAAACACAGATATATCACAGAAAATCAACTGGTAGAATGAAGCATAAGAAAGTAACTGTTTGTAAATACAAACATCTCTCTCCCTTTTAATTCACATACTATTAATACAGACTCTATTTTTCTCAATCATTCCATTTCACAAAATTTATCCCAAGAAATAAAACAAGCTTTGGTGAATAGGATCTTTTAACTAAACAGTGTTGTTCACAACAATATATAAAATAGTAGATAATTTTATATGATAAAAATATTTTTATGAAGGAAATTATATGATAATTTTAACCAAGTTTATAGTTTGAGAAAGTTGTGTTATACAAGACTCCTTTTTGTAATTTTCTAATGGAAAAAAGTTCATAATATGTGGGAAAAAAGCAAAATTGCCTTTTGAAAGGAGGGAGACATCAAAATGTAATCACTTTCTAATCCCAAAGAAAGGCAATGCCAAAGGATGATCAAAGTTCCGCACAATTGCACTCATCTCACACGCTAGCAAAGTAATGCTCAAAATTCTCAAAGACAAGCTTCACCAGTACATGAATTGTTAGCTTCCAAATGTTCAAGCTGGTTTTAGAAAAGGCATAGGAATCAGAGGTCAAATTGCCAACATTCATTGGATCATCGAAAAAGCAAGAGAGTTCAAGAAAAAAAAAATCTATTTCTGCTTTATTAGCTATGCCAAAGCCCTTGACTGTGTGGATCACAGCAACTGAGGGAAATTCTTCAAGAGATGGGAATATCAGACCACCTGACCTGCCTCCTGAGAAATCTGTATGCAGGTCAAGAAGCAACAGTTAGAACTGGACATGGAAAAACAGACTGGTTCCAAATCGGGAAAGGAATATGTCAAGGCTGTATATTATTACCCTGCCTATTTAACAATATGCAGAGTACATCATGAGACATGCTGGGCTGGATGAAGCACAGACTGGAATCAAGATTGCTGAGAGAAATATCAATAACCTCAGAAATGCAGATGATACCACCCTTATGGCAGAAGTGAAGAACTAAAGAGCCTCTTGATGAAAATGAAAAAGGAGAGTTAAAAAGTTGCTTTATATATGGAATTTAGAAAGATGGTAACAAGAACCCTGCATGCTAGACAGCAAAAGAAACATAGATGTATAGAACAGTCTCGTGGACTCTGTGGAAGAGGGCAAGGGTGGGATGATATGGGAGAATGGCATTGAAACATGTTAATTATCATATGTGAAATCAATCGCCAGCCCAGGTGGATGCTCAGGTCTGGTGCACCGAGATGACCCAGGAGGAAGGAATTGGGAAGGAGGAGGGAGGGGGATTCTAGAGGGGGAACATATGTATACCCATGACTGATTCATGTCAATGTATGGCAAAACCAACACAATAAAGTAAAGAAAATTAAAAAAAAAAAAAGTTGCCTTAAAGCTCAACATTCAGAAAATTAGGATCATGGCATCTGGTTCCATCATTTCATGGCAAACAGACGGGGAAACAATGGAAACATTGACATACTTCACTTTTTTGGGCTCCAAAATCACTGCAGATGGTGACTGCAGCCATGAAACTGAAAGACTCTTGCTCCTTGGAAGAAAAGCTATGAGAAACGTAGACAGCATATTAAAAAGGAGAGACATGACTTTGCAACAAAGGTCTACCTGATTAAAGCTACAGTTTCTCCAGTGGTCTTGTATTGATGTGAGAGTTGGACTATAAAGAAAACTGAGTGCCAAAGAATTGATGCCTTTAAACTGTGATGTTGGAGAAGACTCTTGAGAGCCCTTTGGAAAGCAAGAAGATCCAACCAGTCAATCTTCAAGGAAATCAGTACTGAATATTAATTGGAAGGACTGATCTGAAACTGAAGCTCCAGTACTTTGGCCACCTGATGCAAAGAACTGACTTCTTGAAAAAGTTGCTGATGCTGGGAAAGGTTGAAGGCAGGAGAAGGGAACAACAAAGAATGAGATGGTTGGATGGCATCACCAATGTAATGGACATGAGTTTGGGTAGGCTCTGGTAGTTAGTGATGGACAGGGAAGTCTGACACCTGCTTTAGCCCACAGATTCACAAAGAGTCAAACACCCTGAGGCTGGGAAAGATTGAAAGTGGGAGGTGAAGGGGACAACAGAGGATGAGATGGTTGAATTGCACCACTTACTCAATGGACATGAATTTGAGCAGTCTCCAGAAATTAGTAATGGACAGGGAGATCTGGCAAGCTGCAGTCCATGGGGTTGCAAAGAGTCGGACACGACTGAGTGACTGAACTCACTGATTGAACCACAGAATAAGCATCAGAGAAGAAAATAAAGAGCCACTCTGGTCACCAAATGTTAGTTATGGTAGCTCTTGGTTTTCTCAGTTTTTATTGGTAAAGCATATTAAAATTGTATTTGTTAATTTCAAATGTGAGAAGAAATAACAAGATTCAGAATGCAGATATGTGATGTGTGTTCTTTAAAAAGCAAAAGTATTGATAAAAATAAAGACTGCAAGTAACCCTTCAAAATTTAACTATGATTATGTAAATGACAAGATTTGCATTTTTTCTTCTTGTTTCATTTGCAATTTCCAGATTTTCCACAATGTGTAGAAAAGAAAAAAAAAAGATGCATTGTTAAAATAAATATTAAACTTAATTCTATTCACCACGAATCTTCTTTTGTTAATTTTTAATCCCATGTTTAATTTCAGTTCACTTCAGTTCAGTCACTCAGTCATCTCTGACTCTTTGTGACCCCATGAACCTCAGCACACCAGGCTTCTCTGTCCATCACCAGCTCCTGGAGTCCACCCAAACCCATGTCCATCCAGTTGGTGATGCAATCCAGCCATCTCATCCCCTGTCTTCCCCTTCTCTTCCTGCCCCTAATCCTTCCTAGCATCAGGGTCTTTTCCAATGAGTCAACTCTTCGCATGAGGGGGCCGAAGTATTGGAATTTCAGCTTCAAAATCAGTCCTTCCAATGAACACCCAGGACTGATCACCCTTAGGATGGACTTGGATCTCCTTGTAGTCCAAGGGACTCTCAAGAGTCTTCTTTAACACCACAGTTCAAAAGCATCAATTCTTTGGCACTCAGCCTTTTTCACTGTACAACTCTCACATCCATACATGACTACTGGAAAAACCAGAGCCTTGACTAGACGCACCTTTGTTGGCAAAGTAATGTTGCTGCTTTTCAATATGCTATCCATGTTGACCATAACTTTCCTTCCAAAGAGTAGGCGACTTTTGATTTCATGGCTGCAATCACTATCTGCAGTGATTTTGGAGCCCCAAAAAGTAAAGTCTGACATTTTTTCCACTGTTTTCCCATTTATTTCCCGTGAAGTGATGGGACCAGATGTCATGATCTTAGTTTTCTTAATGTTGAGCTTTAATTTATGTTATAATTTAATATCATCAAGTATTCAACAATTATTTATTAAGCATTAACAGATATAGTTATAGTCATTTAGTAACAATTAGGAACAAAATAGTGTTCTTTTCTAAACTTGCTTAGTATGTTGTGAAGAAAATAAATGAATACAAATCTCAAGTATGATTCTAGCAAGAAAAAATGTTATAATACAATTAATATGAAGTGAAAGTCATGATTTCTAACTGTGGGGAAAAAAAAAAAATGTGTTCCTTGAGAATATGCAGTAAACCAGAACTTGAAAAATGAGTACGTTTTCCCTGACAGAGTGTGGATAAAAATGTACCTAGGCTGAGATAAATGTGTTTATTTTTTCATTAACACAAATATTTTTTAAAAAGATTTATTTAATACATATTGTTGTTCAGTTACTAAGTCATGTCTGACATATTAATCCAACCCAGTTACATGGTCTTTGTGATAGAATAAAATTGTAAAAATTAGGTAAAGTCTGGTGACAGGCCCGCTCTCCCCCACCCCCAAGTTGAGATTGACCCTGGCCCTATTTTCACCAACAGAATGCAGTTGACGCCAGCTCGGAGCCTTTATGAAATCTCAGGTCCTCTATTCATTATTTGCAACTTATTCTTTGGCAATCTAGCTGTCTCGTGATGAGCTATGGCATTTCAAAAGTCATGAGTAATTATTTCCCTGGTGGACCAGTGGCTACAACTTCATGTTCCCAAAGAAGGAGGCCCAGGTATGATCCGTGATTGGGAAACTAGATCCCACATGCTGCAACTAAGAGTTTGTATAATGCAACTAAAAATCCTGCATGCCATAACTAAGAGAGAAACCAATGATCATTTGCAATGTTGGATTCGTGATATCTGAAGAAGAGGATTTAGCTTCAGGATCAGGGAGCAGACTTGATCCCTCAGAGTTTTTGTGTGGCCAAAGTCTTACTACAATGAAAACGGACAGAGAACTCTTCTGACATAGACATCAGAAGGGGTAAGGAGAGTGACCACTCACTAGTCTTAGCAAGGGAGCTATATACTTTTTCAATTGGTTGTTAACAACAGATCAAAAGAAAGTCTCAAGGTTGTAAAAGTCTTACCAGACCCATTCCCACAATTTACATTTTAAGATGACAGATTAGTCAGAAGGTTCTCAAGGAGAAACATGTCCTTGAGTAGGATACATTGTTGTTAGGTAATCCTTGGTATAGAGTTCAAGTTGAGTTGTTTTGTTGTGTAATTATTAGCTCTGGGCTTGAAGAAAAAAGTGCTTTATGTGACTAAGATGCAGGAATGTAGAAAAAATAAGTTTGTCCTTTACTCCTCTGGAGCCCGAGACTACTTTCTCCCTTCCTCCTTCTCTTCCTTCTCCTCTTCCTCCCCTTCTTCCTCCTCCTCCAGGAGCCTGGACTTCATATCAACCTAAGAATTAACTCTCTCAGTAATTAACATTGAAAGCATATGGTTTATTTGGGGATTTTACTTGAAACAGTAAATATGGCATTTTGTTTATTTTTTGTGATTACTTTAAAAGTTCCTTCAAGCCTAAGTCAGCTTATTGTGACATATTATGCTATTTGTACAGTGTTTTGTACTTTGGTGGTATAATTGTGAGGCCAAAGATGGATGATGCTGAATTATATAATGGGAGTGGAAGAGGTGAAGGAAAAGTGAAGCCAGCACAGACTGGGATGTGAGTGTGTGTGGTGAGGTAACAGTACAATTGTATAGACGGTGATAAAACTGCACCAAAGCCAAGATTCATAGCAAGAGTAAAAGAATGACTTGATGGTTGAATGAGAAAATGTTATTGCATTTTTAAAATAAAACAGTTTTCTGCCTTTTCTCACTTCTGGGAACTCTGTCTTCTCTTGTTACATCTCTCATTTATAACCACTCAGTCTTGGTCTCCTTCGTGGTTATCAGAAATCCCAACCCTCTGTGACAGAATTTTCCCTGGCACACTGAGTTCTCTTTTCACCCTGTACATTTGCATGTATGATGCACCTTGATCCAATCCCCACAAATCAAATGTTACCTCAAAGTGATAGTCATGCTACTACCGAATAAATAAAGCAACAGTGAATTATTTCTATAGAGAGAATGAATTAAAAGTTTTAAAACATATTTATCATTCAAGACAATGGATTGTTTGCTTTCCACATAGAGTTTGAAAAGTAGGAAAAACATTTTCATGATCATTATACACTATTGGAAGATAAGAATGGATGCAACGACCAAACTAAGCATTTTTGGGTATTTTAATAAGAAAGGAAGATATTATCAAACTGTTAAGAAAACCATAATAGAGCAAATACAAACCTGAAGATTGAAAATGAGTGGGTGGCTGTACAAACAATGCTATCTCCTCCATGAAACTCAGAGGGATTAAAAATGCTTAGTAGACAACCATAGGGACTGGCAGTTGGCCTTGGAAAAGCATCATGAATTTAGTGAAATGATTATTTGTAGAGCATCTGGGCCAATATGCCCCACATCTCTACTTGTTTATAAGGATCTACTGCCTACAGTTACTTGACCTCAGGAAAAAGCTAATCGTGTTGATAGTAACATAAATTAACCAAATATTTGCAGCAAGTTTCTAATATGGGCTTGGAGTCTTTAGAGAAAAATAAAGCCTGGGACAAATCCAGACATTACAAAAATCATGAAAAGGCAAAAAAAAAAAAAAAGACATAACTAAGCTATTTTCAAAATTACTGTTCATGAATCAAAATATATTGATGGATGTGTGAAGCCTTTCTGCATCTTTCCAATAAGAAAAATGCTTGGGGCATTTGTGGGGTCTACACTTCCAGACGCTTCACCTGGAATGAAAGCTTGGCTCCATCACTGTTAGGTTGGCTCAGATGAATAAAAATACTGGACCCAAGAGATTTTTGTTGCTTGCTTGTTTATTTTTTTTTTTTTGGAGACCAAATAAAGTCAGTGCAAATTATTTATAAGAAGGATAAAAGGAAACCTAAGCAGGTCAGATGGAGGTACAAACTTGCAACCTCGAAGTCCTCATCAGAGGATAAAAAGTTATGGATGATAGTTTGAACAAGGTTCACGTTTGAACTTTAGGATATTCCACTGTGTCCTTCCAGGAACAGCCTCACAGCCCTTGACTGGACCCATTTTGTAAATATGCTGGTCTTATGATGTATTGAAGGCTATTTCATGTGGCTCAGGTCAGGCCTGAACCTGGACCATTGAAGAGACAGTAGCTGTCTACAGGTACCTATAGCTGTCTACTACAGGTACATTAAATCACACAAAGAGAAAAACAGAGCATTTATTAACCTTTCTCCTCTCCTGATAGAGTTAATTCTGTTATTATGTCTGCTCTGAGCACCAGAAAGGCAGGATGTGATTAGTGACCATGACAGATCTAGGGATCATGCTAACCAGCCTTTAGACCAGTGAAAGAACTGATCCTATAGCCTGCAGGACAAGGGAAAGATGCAGAACTGACCACACTATAGATTCAATCACAGATTTGAAACCTAGAGTCAGTAGATAGCAAGAAACTGTGAACCTTGTAAGAGTAAATACAAATGAATAAACAGGCAAACTAACCTCGTAAGAAATAAATAATTCAGGAAACAATTGAAACAGTTTTCCACTTAGTACTCTCAGATTCTGAAATGTTATCTCTCGCTATCAAAAGGAAACACTATAATAAACTAAGAATAGAGAACTAGAAAAAAAAATTTGTAAATTAGAAATATTGATGCCAATATATTTTTAAGAAATTAAATGAGTCAAATAGCAGGACTGATTTAAACAATGCTATTGTCAGAGAGGGGCTTCACTTGTGGCTCAGCTGGTAAAAGAGTCCACCTGCAATGCAGGGGACCTGGGTTTGATCCCTGGGCTGGGAAGATATCCTGGAGAAGGGACCAGCTACCCAATCCAGTATTCTGGCCTGGAGAATTCCACAGACTGTACATGGGGTCTCAAAGAGTCGGACACCACTGAGCAACTATCACTTTCATTGTTGGGGAGGAAGAAAATTTTCTCTGCCTTTCTAGGTTCTTCTGGCTGGTCTAAGAATTAAATTGACATGCGATAGATTAATGGGAAAAAATCAGACAGAAGTTTAATAACATATATACATTAATACATGAAAGAGAGAGACAGAAAAATCGAGTAAAGTCACAATGGTTAAAACCCTCATCTTAAATACCATATTCAAGTAAAAACAAACAAACAAAAAAGATGTTGTGGGTTTGAGATTTCAAGGGGGAGAAAAATGAGTCATATGGTTATCTATGCTGAAGGCTGCCTTTCTGGACCATGTCCACTACCTACATCCTTTAGGCAGTTTAGAGGGAAGGTCAAATATGCTTCTTGAGTCTTTGGGGCTTGATTGTTTTCCACCTGAAATAATCCACATGCAAAAGAGATATTTTGAGGTGGCAAATTTTGCCCCTCCAACCCTAGCAAACACAGAGGAAAAGAATCAAGAGATGGGAATATGAACACACATAATGAAGCATATAAGCTAGAAATAAAATATTTGTCCACAAGCAGCCCAGAGAAGGACAAAAAAATAAAAGAGAATAATGGAAACCATAATAATAACGATGATCTCAGGATACTATAGAGAGGCACAGTGAGCTTTCAACATGAAAGGCCAAGGCAGGCAGAGCATAAAGAATGAAAAACAGTCCATAGGTACTGGCAAAATTTCAAATTTATAAGATTAAAAAGAAGGAAGATGTAATTTTACTCAGATATAGGGAAAGAAGAGTTTAAATAAATGAGAATCAAGTAAAAAGCCCAGAAAGACACACATCATATGATACTGATTCACATCAGAGATGGTGCAGAAAGGGAGAGTGTGGAGTTTACAATACATCCCATCCATTTTTCAACAAGTACATTGGAGCTTGCACAAAACTATCTCCACCCTCAGGGATCCCCAAAGCCTCCAGGTGTTAAATTTCAAACCTCTGGCTTCTCTGGGGGTGCATGCTTATTATTATGCTTGATTATTTGATCTTATAGTCATAAAATCTGTCTTAATTGTCTGCAAGACAGAGCATAAATAATGGGTTGATTGAATAGCTGAAAGAAAATGAAAAAATATTAGGTAAAGTGGCATAAATTTAGTAAAGAAATTAAATTTTTAAAAAATTGGAAAAAAAAGAGAAATCCAAAAATAGTAAAAGTAAGAAAAATTGCAAATCTATGAAGAATGAGGAAATGATTGTATTTTCAGTTACAAAGCAAGTGTTTTAAGCAAAATTGAGATGGAACAAGTCATATAATGACAAACTATGAAAAGTATACACATGTCTGGGATGGCAAAACATGACTGTTTCTTTTCCATAATGATTAATGTTTCTCTTGAGATTCTTGAAATTCTTGGAACGTTAAGCTGTGAGCTGACAACCACAGCAAGTGAGTATTTCCTTGAAGATGGTGCTGATGGTAACAATTTTACCTGCCTTCTTGGTTAGGTGTTCTGGGAAGTGAATTTGTCAGGTGTAATAGTTGACATCATGGATGATTGGAATTGAGTTGGTATGAAATACATTCTGCTCTAAGTATGCCCACATTTAAACATGTCCTATTAGCTTCACTGCATTCAAGAACCAATGTGTCTGATCTGTCATTCCTGGTAACACTTACTCTTTGGACAGTTAAGTCGCTCAGTCACATCAGACTCTTTGTGACCCCATGGACTGCAGCCTGCCTGGCCTTCCTTTTCATCATCAACTCCTGGAGCTTGCTCAAACTCATGTCCATTGAGTCGGTGATGCCATCCCAACCATCTCATCCACTGTTGTCCCCTTCTCTTCCTGCCTTCAATATTTCCCAGCATCAGAATCTTTTCCAATAAGTCAGTTCTTTGCATCAGGTGGCCAAAGTACTGGTGCTTCAGTTTCAGATCTATTTCCAATGAATAGTCAGTACTGATTTCCTTTAGGATTGACCGGTTTGATCTCCTTGTAGTCCCAAAGACTCTCAAGAGTCTTCTCCAACGCCACATAGTTAAAAAGCATCCATTCTTCAGCTCTCAGCTTTCTTTTATTAAGGTCCAATTCTCACATCTATACATGACTACTGGAAAAACCAAAGCTTTGACAAGATGGATCTTCATCAGTAAAGCACTAGAACCACCTGAGAAGTCCCTCTGAAAGGTAATATATCTGTGTAAAAAATTTATATTTATAGTTGATTAAGAAAAGATATTTTGAATTTGAACTGATCTTCGTAAGACAACTGCTAATGCTACGTGACTTGAAAGTACTTCCAGTACAAAGGAAAATATGGATTTTCCATGAATGTATTTTTTAAGAGATGTGGAGGGCAGAAATGACTTATAATAGAAACTACAATTTTAAGTACCCATTTCCACATAAAACAGCTACAGTGGAACTCAAACTACTCCAACTTACAGCAATTGATATATAATTTCTTATATGTATATCACATTCCTTTCTTAAGAAAAATGGTAAAGAATCCTGTTTACAGGATTAAACCTATTAAACCTATTAAACCACTTGAATTTTTTCATGTTTCTTTGAACTATGTAAGTGGTATCTGAGATTTAGAGAACCAAAGCAAGAAAACACTGATCCAAATAGATATAGTAACAGATCAGAAGTTCCATTAATGGTCATGAGGTACAGTGTACCACTAGAGCAGTTGTCCTTATCTGCTAGCTCAGAAGTTTTCTTTATACAAGATTTTCTATAAAGATCTGGTGGAGATAGTGAATCTGCTTAGTACACATCAATTTTGTACATCCTTTGGTCTCTTATTTCCTGAGTTCCCCTCTCCCCCCGCCCCACCCCGCCCACTACAATACTCAGAAGCAGGTAATGGTGGAAAATTGGAAAGATGGAAAACTGTTAGTGTACAGAAATATAAATAGATGTATCGGTAATTGGACAAATAAAGTGATATTGGATATCTAGAAAGCTAACTGGTTAGATAGGCACATAGATAAATAGATAATCAGTTCATGTATGAGATATATAGTAATGATAACTGCAAACTCTTTGAAGGTTAGAACTGAGTGGTTGCAGAAAAGAGTTAAGTCAAACCATCAATTTGTTCCCTTTGTGTAAGAAAATATGTATGGCATTTTCACTTTAAAAGGTTAATTTAGTATAATGTAGAATTGGATATTGTTGTCCTTTTTTTTCTTTCAACACCAAATAATATTTCATTTTTTTTCTTATTTGTTTGGTCTCTGATGTGTGGTATCATATAATTGCTATTATTTTTCTTGTATAGGTAAGGTGCCTTTTGTTGTTGTTGTTGTTTTAACTCTGGCTTTTTTTTTTTTTTTGAGGTTTCCTTTTTATTTTTAGTTCTATTTAAGCTATATGTGATATGCCTTGGTGTGTGTGTGTGTGTGTGTGTGTGTGTGTGTGTGTGTGTGTGTTGGCAGTTATTCTGCTTGGTGCTCTCTGAGCTTTCTGGATTTGTAATTTGGTGTCTATCATTGACTGGGAGATGTATTTGGACATTATTTCAAATATTTCTTCTGTTCTGTTCTGCCTATTTCTTATATTTCAATTTCATGTATCACAAACCACTTGAAATTGTACAATAGTTCTTGAATGTTTTGTATTTATGTGGATTTTCCCTCATGTTTTCTTCTCTTGGCATTTCTGTTTGAGAAGTTTCTACTAACATATCATCAAATTTAATGATTTGTTTCCTTCATCCATGTCCATTCTATTGATGGTCTAGCAAAGGTATGCTTTCTTTTACTTTTTTATTAGTTAAATTTGTTTATTTTTAACTGGAAGATAATTGCTTTACAGTATTTTGCTTGTTTCTGCCAAACATCAACATATATCTCTTTTAATTTAATGATTTTGATTTCTAGCATATCTTTTCAGTTTTCCCTTAGAGTTACATCATAGTATGTGTGTTTTTTCATATTTTTTATACTTCCTAGTAGAGCCAATAGCCTGTTAATTTTAGTTATTTTGAATTTTGTGTTAATATCCAACATTTGAGTCAGATTCTTAATGATAGCTTTTTATCTTTTTGCTTTATCTTGGCATTTGATGTATCTTTTTCCCCCTGTTGGAAGTCAGATGTATTTTATTAGGTAACAGGAACTAAGGTACATAGGCCTTTAACATGAGGATTTATATTTTTCCTGATGGGAATTAAACTGTGTTTAAAGCTCACTGTAGTTGAAGGTGGTATACGCTTCAGAGTCCTCTAAGTGGCTTTTTAAAATTGTTTCTCTTTGCTTAGGGCTTCCTTAGGTATTCTCCTTCAGAGTCAGTGCCTTTTAGCCATAACAACAATCCTCTATGGTCGTATTGGAGCCTTGGTGGTGTTGCAGGACCTTGGGGTGGGGGGTGGGGCATTCTATAATCTTCTGATCGAATCTCAGTGCCTTGTTTCTACCTTAGTTTAGCTTCCCACCCATCACCCTCTCATTCCTATCCCCTGCCAGTACTGCAGGTTTCTCAGTCTATTTCTTTGAAGAATTGATCCCTGTTGGGTGAGACAGAGGCTAAAGCAGGCTGGAGGGAAAGGGATGTCCTATCCCCAGAGCAGGTAAGGTTCTGGCAGACTTCTTCCTGGAAATGCAGGTCTTCATTTTGGAGAAGACTCTGGGCCTCTTTGACAGTGGTTGCTCCTTTCCATCTCTTGCCAGAGCCAAGAGAGTATTGTCTTCACAGCTTCACTGTGGAAATCTGATGGGATTTCTGGAGGTACAGATATCACTTCCAATGAGTTTCTGAATCTCATGCTGTCCATGCTCATCTCCAGCAATTCATCAAACTTGGCACTTAAGTGCCTCTACCAGCTTCTGACTCCAGCAGCTTCTCTTCCAATATGCAGATCTCAACTATCTCCCTGGTACGCTTATCTAGCATATTTGGGAGTGCCATTTTTATCTCAGGAACTTAGCTGTCTTCTGCATTAAAGGTGAAACCATTGATTTTTATGTTGTCCAGCTTTTTCATTGTAAGAATGGGAGTGAGACTCCATACCCTTTGTGAGTTTTGTTGTTCAGTCATTAGGTCATGTATGGCTCTTTGTGATCCCATGAACTGCAACATGCCAGGCTTCCCTTTCTTCACCATCTCCTGAAGTTTGCTCAAACTCAAGTCCCCTGACAGTGAGGCTATCTAACTATCTCTTATCCTCTGCCACTCCCTTCTCCTTTTTCCTTCAATCTTTCCCAGCATTAGGGTCTTTTCCAATGAGTCATCTCTTTGTATCAGGTGGCCAAAGTATCAGAGCTTCAGCTTTAGTAAGAGTGCTTCCAATGAATAACCAGGGTTGATTTCCTTTATTGACTGGTTTGATCTCCTTGCTGTCCAAGGGAGTCACTGCCTTGGTGGGAGGGCTGGAGCTGGAGCAGAATGTAGGCAAGAGTGCATGCTGGAGTCATCTTGGCAGGTCAGCTGGAATGCAGATTGCCTCTGTTCTGGGCCTGGAAGAGAATAAGTTGTATATGTGTTTTTTAAGAACAGAGTCTCAGTTTCTTACACCTCTCTGGTTTTTCAAATCATAAGCCCCACTGTTTTTTAAAACCAGTTAAGGAGGCTGGATTTACCAGTGCTGCACTCCAGAGCTGATGTGCCCTATGTGAGGCTTGAACTTGTTGCTCCTTGATGAGGACCTCCGCATTTGTGGTATCCCCTTTGTCTTTAGGGCTGCCTACTGGGGGTGTGGATCCTGACTAGACTGAGTCTCTGCCCCTCCTACCCATTTCAAAGTGAATTTTTCTTTATGTCCTTAATTGTAGAAAAGGGTGTAGACCAATTGTAGGCATTGGTCCAAAGGCCTACTCTTCCCTCAGTCATTGGCAAGACCTTTTATAGGCAGAGGAAGAGAGCTGCTTTCAAAAACAGCACAGTCATCTCTGATAGTCATGTTGAAATTGTCATCAGTGATCTGACCAGAGTCATGTTAATTGTTAAAGGTATAGTTAATCTTTAGTTTCAGGGTTTTGTTTCTTCCCATTTCTTTGAGGTTGATGCCTTTAGCTGTAGCAGATTACATCATGGCTACAGTCCGGTCCTCCTGGAGTTGACTTCTTCCAACAGGTGGGGGTTCCAGTGTCTGTAAGATAGCTCCAGGATATGGCTCAGAATATTATCTACAGACCTTGAAAAAGAACTGAAGTCCTTTTCCTAATGACTAAATTAGTATTATTTATCTGTGTTAGACTGTTTTTCTTTGTTTCTGTATTTTTCTCACTTTCCTGATTAAAGTTATTTTTTGGCTAAAGTTATTCCACAGATAAAAGGCAGCAGAGAGCATGGCAGGAGGCAAGGACAATAAAGTTCTGTTCCATTTCGATTGTAGTTTTGGTGTGTTTGTAGGAGGATGTGAGTTCAAAGTCTTCCTACTCCACTATATTTATCCTGCTTCATTTCTTTCTTTCTTTCTTTTTTTTTTTTCTTTTTGATAGCGTCGATGGGATCATCACCTTGGATAAGCAGAACACTTGGCACTAGACAGTCTGAACCATGTGCATCAATTTCTGGTAAGTATCGCTACTGGCATGTGGAATCCTTGGAGCCAATGAGAAGCTGTGGCTCCTCAGGCTCAGGGGAAGAAATCTGCCTGAGGTTATGGTTAAGCACATCCCTTCTAGTGGGGGCAAAGTTGGTCCCATTTCTAGCTGCCAGGCAAACAAACAAGGGTTAGTCTTTGATGGACTTGTGGGATAATTCTGATTGCTTCTCTTCACATGTGAGTATTTGCTATTTTTTCTGATCCTCCTGAATCTTAGTGGGAACTAAGTCCTCCGTCTCTCAGCTTCCTTTGCAGCTCAATCAGCTGGGCCACATGCTGGTACTCTGCATTAGGACTAGTGACATCTGGGTGAGGACATCCCAGTACCCTCCTCCTCTTGGTGTTTTGAGTGGATTCTTGAAAGAGTGAGCCTCCTGAAATACCAAGAGTGGCTTAGTGGGAGGCAGGGGCAGGGTGAGACCAACAGCACAGTGCCCCATCCTTGTCTGCCGTGGCAGTCATTCTCTCCAAGCACTACCTTAATCACCTAACTTGAAGCGTTATTTCTACTTGTATAGCAGTCAACACGGTTGTCAAGGTGACTCTTTACAACAGTTGATATAGCCATGAAATGATGAAAATGATTCCACATGGAACCAATAATGAAAAAATAATGTTTCTGAGCTCATATATTTATGGCCTTTTCATACCATCCATGGGATTCTACAGGCAAGAATATTAACTCATTGGAAATGGCCTTTGTGCTGGGAAAGATTGAGGACAGAAGGGGAAGGGGTGACAGAGGATGAGATGGTTAGATAGCATCACTGACTCAATGAACAAGAATTTAAGCAAATTTTGCATGATAGTAGACAGAGGAACATGGTATGTTGTATTTCATGGCATCACAAAGAGTCAGACATGACTTAGTGACTGAACAACAACAATGACAACAAATATTTATGGCCAAACAGGACAAAACCCCTGGCCTATAGATTCCTAATCATTTGGGTTTCATTTACAACCTTTGGACTCTATTTTAATAATCACAACATTTTTATCCCTACTTTCTGTCAGCGTTTTACACATCTTTCAGTGTTTGGTTTGCTTTCTGCATGAGTCAGAAAGAGCTCCTGAAGCACTTCAACCTGTGGGAATAATATAGTTTTCAATAATAAAAAAAAAAAACATTTTGTGCCAAATATAAACTAAGATGGTGATGTGATTATATTTTGTTTTTGACAAATAAAGTAACAAAATGAAATGAAAGTAAATACCATGGGATGGATATATATATATATACACACACACACACACATATATACATGCTTGAAAAATCTAATATATAAAACTATTAAAATTTATCATCTTATAATTCATCATTTATAAAACAGAATGCCAACTTTTGAGCCTAACAAAAATAAATATTTCTTTTACATATTTTTATTAAAGCAAAAATAGTTCATTCAAAAATAATTAAACTTATTTTAGGAATAAAAATATGTTGCACAAACCTTAGACTAAAATTATGGCTAATATGATGAAATCAAATCATTTTACACAAGACTAAGAACAAGCTTAACTATTTAAATTAACCCAAAGTCACACAAAGAGCAAATGTGCTTTGAAAAAAATTATCAGAGACGTTCCAACTAACAGGGAAAAGGATAAGGATGTCATTAGAGGTGGCCCGCAAAACTTTCTATGACATGGGCACAGTATTCTGGGTATTTTGGAGTGACCCTGACCCTGGACTCTCTTCTTGGCCCTTAGGGAGCAGAGAGCACAGGTGGGCAAGGGCATCATTTTAGATGTGGAGGGGTGGTGAGGGAGGAACATCCACCAGGGAGGGTACCTGCACAGCAACTGGGACAGGACAGAGCAGTGTGTTGTATATTTTTATGGCTCAGACACAGTGAGGAGACCACAACTCCAGTTTAGGGTTTGGAACCTACTGCAACAACTTCTGCTGAATCCATCCATGGACAAGAATCATGTGTATAAACCAGGTTCTCACCTAAACGAAGCTCTACTCACAGTGCCAGTGAATAATGAACAGCTATGGGCAATCCACGTATTCTGAGGAAATCCAGTGTCTGGATATTTATTCCCAATAAATATAATCAGATAAAAGATAATCTTGTGATTTATTAAAAAAATACTGCTGAATAGGCAAAAAGAGTGATTTATCATTATTGAAGAAAAGGTTATCTGTGAAAATAATTTAATCTCAGACATCATGAAATGATTTCAGCAAACCATTTACTCCCTTGATAAACTCTCAGGAGTTACAGTCCCTTCAGATTAGACCTAAAAACTAAGGAAGGATAATTTCAGGTATAAAGAAAGTATAGTCCAACAAATGCAAATCAGATGGGAGGAAAGACTGAAAGCTCAGGCCCACAGGTCCAATAAGAGAAGATGGCTACACGGAAGCAAAAACATTAAGAAAAAGATGAAAGTCCTCATGAGATGACATCACCCTTATGGAAGAAAATCAAGAAGAATTAAAGAGCCTCTTGATGAAAGTGAAAGAGGAGAGTGAAAAAAATTGGCTTAAAACTCAACACTCCAAAAACTAAGATCATGGCATCTGGCCTCATTACTTCTTGGAAAATAGATGGAGAAACAGTAAGAAACTTTATTTCTTGCATTGCCAAAATCACTGCAGACTGCGACTGCAGCTATGAAATTAAAATATGCTTGTTCCTTGGAAGAAAAGTTATGACCAACCTAGACAGCTTATTAAAAAGCAGAGACATTGCTTTGCTAACAAGTCTGTCTCGTCAAAGCTGTGGTTTTTCCCATAGTGATGTATGGATGTGAGAGGTGGACTATAAAGAAAGCTTAGCACTAAAGACTTGGTGCTTTTGAACTGTGATGTTGGAGAAAACTCTTGGGAGTCCCTTGGACTGCAAGAAAATCCAACCAGTCCATCCTAAAGGAAATCAGTCCTGAATATTCATTGAAAGGACTGTTGCTGATGATGAAACTCCAATACTTTGGCTACCTGATGTGAAGAACTGACTCATTTGAAAAGACGGTGATGCTGGGAAAGATTGAAGGCTGGAGGAGAAGGGGATGACAGAGAATGAGATGTTTGGATGGCATCACCAACTCAATGGACATGCGTTTGAATCAACTCCAGAAGTTGGTGATATAAAGGAGGCCTGGGGTGCTGCAGTCCGTGGGGTCACAAAGAGTTGGACATGACTGAGCGAACTGAACTAAACTGAACAGTAGTTTAGTTGCTCAGTCACATCTGACCCTTGCGACCCCAAAGACTGTAGCCTGTCAGCCAAGAATATTGGAGTGGGTTGCCATGCCCTCCTCCAGGGCATACATATCATAGTGTATTTCTTTGCCTATCTTCATTTATACTCCAATCCTATTATTTTAATACCTGTTTGGCATCCCATACATAGGTATAATTTACTTCAGTTAAACGAAGAGTTAATGTTGGTAGTTTTAATTTTTTTCAGTGTTTTGCCAGGGAATGGATTCTATCACCATGCGATTTACTCTGAGTGTGGGGGGTGTTGTCCTTCCTGGGGTAGACTGTGTTGCTCCCCTTACTGTCCAATTCTGATGATGACTCCCTGTGTTCCAAGTCACTTTATCCCTACCACTAATGCCCCTAGATATCTCCCAAGTCAAGCCTTCAGCCTTCTCTGGTGCAACAAGGAAGAACTTTTGATTCTTTCCCCTGCCTCCCATTCCCCACACACACCAAGCAGAAGAGCAGCTCAAGATTACTGCTCAGAGTCTCTGCATGATTCTGCCCCTCCCACTTACTGCTAGAGTCTGTGACAAAGTGCCTCCTTTTCTCCTAGAGTCTCAAATGGGATGCCATCTAAAAGCACCTCTGGTTTCACATTTCTCTTCAGGACAATACAGCCCTGTGAGGGTCTTTGATACTGCCTTACTTGCTTACCTTTCCTCCACAAAGCTTCCTCTCCCCCATCACCTCCAGCACTCTGTTCTGTAGTCTCTTGTGTGCTGACCAGAGCTGCTCACTTTTCCTCCCCTTTTCCCTAAGGCTGTTCTAGCAGATGGGGTGAGGGAAGTGGTAAAATGACTTGCTAAGTCAGGAGAATAAATGTTCTATTTATTGCACATGAAATAATTGTTCAAATAAATGGTCAAAATTTCATAAATATTTTTAAAGTTTCTTATGCTTTTCTTTCCCAGGTGGCACTAGTGGTAAAGAACCCACTTGACAATGCAAAGACATAAGAGATGCAGGTTTGATCCCTGGGTTGGGAAGATCCCCTGGAGGAAGGCATAGCAACCCATTCTAGTATTCTTGTCTGGAGAATCCTATGGATAGAGGAGCCTAGTGGGCTACAGTCCATAGGGTTGCAAGAGTCAGACATGAATGAAGTGACTTAACATGCATATCCCCCATGCTTTTCTTCAATTTTCTCTGCAGTGAGTTCCAGGTATCCAGACCAGTTTCTTCATCAGTATCCCTGATTATTGTTATCCCAGTAATGATGAAGTGTAATTCAGAGTCTCTGTCTCCTCCTGATTGATTCTAGAAAAGACATATCATCCCCTCCTTCCACAAGCAAATTAAGTATGTTTTAGTCTCTCCCTTTGGAGACAGATTTGAGTGGATAAACTAGTCAAAAACATGGTGACAGACTTGTTATGTGATCTTTATTGTTTTTGTTGTTGTTGTTGTTATTGTTGTTGTTCCTATCTATTCTGAATTCTCTGATAAGAGCTAGAAGCTACTGCTTATCCTAAAGAGGCATTTTTCAACATCTACCCCTGTTGACTTCAATTTTAGATCTCACCAAGGTCTAAAGATAGAATCAAAGGTAAATGGATCAAAGATCTAAGCATAAGACCAGAAACTATAAAACTCCTAGAGCATAACATAGGCAAAACACTCTCTGCTATAATCCAAAGCGGGATACTCCATGACCCACCTCCCAGAATATTGGAAATAAAAAAATGAATAAACAAATGGGACCTAATTAAAATTAAAAGCTTTTGCACAACAAAGGAAACTATAAGCAAGGTGAAAAGACAGCCTTCAGAATGGGAGAAAATAATAGCCAATGAAGCAACAGACAAACAATTAATCTCAAAAAT
>ML661345.1:896421-998516 GCA_007570785.1 Antilocapra americana
TGGACTTTGTGGATGAGGGTAAGGGTGGGATGATATGGGAGAAGGGCATTGAAGCATGTTAATTGTCATGTGTCTAACCAATCGCCAGCCCAGGATTGATGCTCGGGACTGGTGCAGCGAGATTTCCTGGGGGGGAGAGGGGAGGGAGGGGGGATCCGGAGGGGAAGCATATGTAAACCCATGGTGATATCATGACAATGTATGGCAAAAACAATAAAAAAAAAATGGGTAAATGGAGTCTTCTTCCCTCTAAAAGAACATTCGTGAGGCCACAGTAAGTAATCTTGACTAGGATCCTTACATTAGATATCTCAGCTTTTGAAATTTTTCTTGCAATACTTCTCAATGAATTTAAAAATAAAGTTAGGTCATTGCGTTTGCCTCCAAGTCATAGGAATTGAGTGACAAAATTATTTAAGTTCGTGACACAATTTAAACTTAAAAATACACATGAGCAAAAAGTGGACCATTTGCCTTCATGTTAATTATAAACATCCCCTGTATCAGCCCCAGAGTGATGAACACATTAATTCCTGCTCTAGGCTTGTTGGACTCTTGTCCTCTTGCCTGTGGTCTTGATCAAATGAAGTACTTCAAGCTTGATTTCTCATAAAAATTTTAAATATAAAATTGCCTCAACTTTAAACTTACAGTATGTCCTCTATATACAAGTGGGTTTTTTAAGAGCATGTTCATAAATCCAATAAAGTTAGCCTAGTTACCCAACTAACACAGTTGGTTTTACTATACCAAGTATATCACTACTGCTTTTATGCTTGCTTTGAGACATTCTGAGCTTGAAATAAATATACTGTCCACTGTATTCTATATAGTACTATACAGCAGAGTACACAAAAGCACAACCACTTGTAAAGGATGCATGCTAGACACATGAACTGACTTACACGATTGGACAGTGCATGTTTGTATCTTTGAAGTTCTCAACTTGAAGGTTCATATATAGGTGACTTACTATGCTAGTTTCTGAATTTTTACATAGGATTTCAGTGTATGAGTACTTATGTTTATATTTTTTCTGTGTAAACATTGATCAATAAAACCCAGGGATACAGAGGGCAGATTCTGAAGGGTGATGCTTAGTACATATATATATATATAATTATATAATACAAATATATTATATAATTATAATAATATATTATCTTGTAATTATATTACAATATATAATATAATATAGATATTATATAATAATATTATATATTATAATATAATATTATATATTATAATATCTATTATTATCTATATTATATTATACAATATATAATATAATAATATTATATTATATAATAATATAATATTATATTATATATAATCTTGTGTATTTGAGTTGTTTCCAAATGTGCTTTATTAATAAAAACACTGAACTATAGCCAAAGACTTGAAAAAATTATATTCCTCAGCATTTTATTCTTGCTTAGGTTGATGGGATGAGGTAGATGGAGAGAGAAAAATATAGTATCTTTTAGGCACCTAAGAATGCCTAAAAGATGAATTTGTGTATATATGGTATACATACATACCACATAATTAAGTGGGGTTTTGTTTTCCAACTCTGGGGCAACCATTTTGTGAGCTGTGCTCACCAAATTGAAATTCATCTTTGGAAGTGATCCTAGTTTTGGAGAAGCTGGACAAATGTGTCCTTTGATTCTTTCCTCCACAATCAAACTACTTCAGGGCTTGCCACCCAAATGTGCTGGCACACAACCCTAGAGAACAACAGAAATTGTCTCCCAGATCTGGTGGAAAATGGATCCAAGTTCCTCCCACAGACCTTTCAGAAAAGAAATCACCTTTGCAAGAAGACCATGGATACCAAGTGCATCCTAGAAAGCATGGCCCCATAAAAGAGAAGCAGCAGATAAATAAGCAACATTCCCCTGCACATCCACCATCCTGACAAGAATGTCCTATGTTTATTTTGGAGTAAAGAGTGCAGTGCATTCACATATCTTCCCACAGCACCAAGTGTTGGTGATACAGGACTTGACTATTAAAACTCCATCTTCCTTTCATAAATGACTTCAAAAAAGTTGGGCCTAGAGACTCAATGTAGATTTAGTCAAATTGATTTTATCCTTTGAGTCTTGTCCCTACCTACTTCTTAGGATAAACAAAGATTCAGGCACCCAAGGGTATTTGACCATTGAGTCTGGGAAACGGAGATTTTAAAAGGACCCATTGTTTCCAAATGTACCACTGATCTGCCTCAAATGGGCGGAGTGGGAATCCCCTGGTCAACCTTTTATTTGAAAGCTGGTTAAAATCTGTCACATAATCATTTCTGGTGGCTAAAACTTGATTTACTTATTAAAGTTTCTCTTTTAAAAGATGAAAAAGAAGTTTAGAAGTGACAGAAGAGGCAACATTTGCTTAAAAGCAGCAGATCAGGAAAATCTTAGGTCAACAGTGTAGGTGGGATGTCCAGGTATGCTTTCCCAGAAGGAAATTTAAGGGACTGTAAGCATTTGAGAAACATGATTATGGAAAAAAGGGTGGAATTGTGTGACTGAACATTACCTATTTCAGCACTTCTGCTTACAGAGATTTGCTAGTGGAATCGTGAAATTGATGCTTTCTGTGTTACCTTTGCTGTCTGCATAAAGAGGAGCAAATAAGAAACCTCATGGCACTATGCTATTCTCTACATAGCTTAGCAAAGCACTTCTTTTCCTAAAACTATCATCTCCATTTTTAAAATGATAAAGATCGTTCAGTTCAGATCATTTCTTCTGTTATGTTTCCTGGGATCCCAAGGTTCAGGACTCAGGTTGTATGGCATTTCTGGGCAGGTCTGGACTAGCAGCTGACCTCTGCTTTGGCAACTCAGAGTCTCTCTACTGCATGGTCCTTAAAAACTCTGGTCATGCTTGCCTTTTAGCCTGTAAGACATTATGGTTTAATTGTAGATATTTGGAAAAAATAAAATCTTAATTTAGACATTATGAAAATCAATCTAACAAATTATAGGATGATATGAAAAGATGGTATGTTCCGCAGTAAATACCTACTGAATGATTCAAAAAACTATCATGGATATATTATATAAATATTATTAATTCATTTAAAAATGAGAAACAGTAAACTTTTTAAGCAAATTTTAAACTCACTAAAACAATAAGATTTTAAGCTAATTATCAAATATAAAATTAAAAATAGATGACCCTCCAATATGGTGGAGTAGAAGGACTTGTGCTCACCTTCTGCAAAAACTCCAAAATTACAACTCCCTGCTGAATAACTATCAACAGGAGAATGTTGGACGTCACCAAAAAAAGATACCCCATGTTCAAGGGCAAAGGAGAAGCCCCAATAAGATGGTAGGAGGGGCAAAATCACATTTAGAATCAAACCACATACCTGCCAGAGATGCTTGGAGGGCTCAAACAAAATATTGTGAGCATCAGGACCCAGAGATTCCACAGAGACTGAACCAGATCTGCCTTTGAGTGTTTGAGTGTCTCCTGTGGAGCAGCAGTGGCTTACTTCAGGGTCGGGGTTCTGAGTGCAGCAGAAGTGGTCACACTGTGTGTGGCATAAGCCCTCTTGGAGGAAGTTGGCATTAGCCCCATCATAGAGTCACTGAGCAGAAGACCCACAAACTGCAGAACAATTATACCATAGGAGACGGACACCCATAGGAGACGGACCCAAACTTGCTTGTGAGTGTCCAGGAGTCTCAGGCAGAAGCATGGGTCAGCAGTGGCCTGCTGCAGGGTTGGGGGCACTGAATGCAGCAGGAGGTTGCCATTATCTTCATTACCTCCACCATAATTTGGTCTCAGGTCAAACAACAGGGAGGGAGCACAACCCTTCCCATCAACAGAAAATTGGATTAAAGATTTACTGAGCATGGCCACCATCCATCAGAACAAGATCCAGTTCCCCCCCATAGTCAGTCTCTCCCATTAGGAAGCTTTCATAAGCCTCTTATCCTTATCTGTCAGTTGGCAGACAGGATGAAAACCATAGTCACAGAAAACTAATCAAATTGATCACATGGGCCACAGCCTTATCTAACTTAATGAAACTATGAGCCATGTCATGTAGGGCCACCCAAGATGGATAGGTCATGGTGGAAAGTTCTGATAAAAACTGGTCAATTGGAGAAGGGAATGGGAAACCACTTCAGTATTCTTGCCTTGAGAACCCCATGAACAGTATGAAACGTCAAAAAGATATGTCACTGAAAGATGGATTCCCCAGGTAGGTAGGTGCCTAATATGCTGCTGGAGAAATAACTCCAGAAAGGATGAAGAGATGGAAGCAAAGGGAAAACAATGCCCAGTTGTGGATGTGACTGGTGATGGAAGTAAAGACCAATGCTGTAAGACCAATATTGCTCAGGCACCTGGAATGTTAGGTCCATGAATGAAGGTAAATTTGAAGTAGCCAAACATGAGATGGCAAGAATGAATATTGACATTTTAGGAATCAGTGCACTGTTACGGAATGGAATGGATGAATTTAATTCAGATGACCATTATATCTACTACTGTTGGCAAGGATCCCTTAGAAGAAATGGAGTAGCCTTCATAGTCAACTAAAGAGTCCAAAATTCAGTGCTTGAGTACAATCTCAAAAATGAAAGAATAAACTCTGTTCATTTCCAGGGCAAGCCATTCAATATCACAGTAATCTAAGTCTATGCCCCAATCTGTAATGCTGAAGAAGTTGAAGTTGAATTGTTCTATAGAGACCTACAATACCTTCTAGAACTAACACCCAAAAAATATGTGTCCCTTTCATCATAGGGGACTGGAATGCAAAAGTAAGAAGTCAAGAGATACCTGGAGTAACAGGCAAATTTGGCATTGGAGTATAAAATGTAGCATGGCAAAGGTGAACATAGTTTTGCCAAGAGAACGCACTGGTCATACCAAACACCTTCTTCCAATGACACAAGAGAAGACTCTACACATGGACATCAGCAGATGGTCAATACCAAAATGGAATTGGTTACATTCTTTGCAGTCAAAGATGGAGAAGCTCTATATAGTCAGCAAAAACAAGACCAAGAGCTGACTGTGGCTCAGATCATGAACTCCTTAATGGCAAATTCAGACTTAAACTGAAGAAAGTAGGGAAAACCACTAGACCATTCAAGTATGACCTAAATCAAATTACTAATGATTATAGAGTGGAAGTGACAAATATATTTAAGGAATTAGATCTGATAGACAAAGTGCCTGAAAAATTATGGACAGTTTCTTGACATTGTGCAGGAGGTAGTGATCAAGACCATCCCAAAGAAACAGAAATACAAAAAGGCAAAATTGTCTGAGGAGGCCTTAGAAATAGCTGAGGAAAGAAGAGAAGCTAAAGGCAAAGGAGAAAAAGAAAGGCAAGTCCATTTGAATGCAGAGTTCTAAAGAACAACAAGGAGAGATAAGAAAGCCTTCATCAGTGATCAGTGAAAAGAAATAGAGGAAAACAACAGAATGGAAAAGACTAGAGATGTCTTCAAGAAAATTAGAGATACCGGGGGAACATTTCATGGCAAGATGGGCACAATAAAGGACAGAAATGTATGGAACTAACAGAAGCAGAAGATGTTAAGAAGTGGTGTCAAGGATACACAGTAGATCTGTACAAAAAAATATCTTCATGACCCAGATAACCATGATGGTGTGATCTCTCACTTAAAGCCAGACATCCTGGAATGTGAAGTCAAGTGGGAATTTGGATGCATCACGGCAAACAAAGGTAGTGGAGGTGAAGCAGTTTCAGTGGAAAGAAAGAAAAGAAAGGCTTCCCTGGTGGCTAAGATAGTAAAGCATCTGCCTGTAATGTGGGAGACCCAGTTTCATTCCCTGGGTTGGAAAGATCCTCTGGAGAACGAAATGGCAAGCACCCCAGTACTCTTGCCTGGAAAATTCCAAGGATAGAGGAAACTAGTAGGCTACAGTCCAATTTCAGTTGAGCTTTTTCAAATCCTAAAAGATAATGCTGTGAATGTGCTGCACTCAAAATTACAGAAAATTCAGAAAGCTCAGTAGTGGCTACAAGACTGGACAAGGGAAGTTTTCATTCTTATCCCAAAGGAAGACAATGCCAAAGAATGTTCAAACTATCACACAATTGCTCATCTCATAGGCTAACAATGTAATGCTCAAAATTCTCCAAGTCAGACTTTAACAGTACGTGAGCCATGAACTTCCAGGTCTTCAAGCTGGATTTAGAAAAGGCAAAGGAACCAGAAATCAAATCACCAGCAGCTGTTGGATCATCAAAAAAAACAAGAGAGTTCCAGAAAAACATCTGCTTTATTGACTATGCCAAAGCCTTTGACTGTGTGGATCACAACAAACAGAGGAAATTTTTTAAAGAGATGGGAATACCAAACTATCTTACCTGCCTCTTGAGAAATCCATATGGAGGTGAAAAAGCAACAGTTAGAACTGGACATGGAAAATATTGGTTCCAAATTGGGAAAGGAGTATGTCCAGGCTCTATATTTTCACCCTGCTTATTTAACCTATATGCAGAATACATC
Source organism: Antilocapra americana (assembly GCA_007570785.1). NCBI lineage: Eukaryota > Metazoa > Chordata > Mammalia > Artiodactyla > Antilocapridae > Antilocapra > Antilocapra americana. The sequence continues at coordinate 902,939 of ML661345.1, forward strand.
ATGCAGAATGCCAGGCTGGATGAAGTAAACCTGAAATCACGATTGCCATGAGAAATATCAATAACTTCAGTATGCAGATGATATTTCCCTTATGGCAGAAAGTGAAGAACTGAAAAGCCTCTTGATGAAAGTGAAAGAGGAAAATGAAAAAGTTGGCTGAACCTCAACATTCAAAAATTAAGATCTTGGTACTCAATCCCAACACTTCATGGCCAGTTGATGTGAAAACAATGGAAACCATGAGAGACTTTATTTTCTGGGGTTCCAAAATCACTGTCAGTGGTGACTACAGCCATGAAATTAAAAGACCCTTTCTCCTTGAAAGAAAAACTATGACCAACCTAGACAGCATATTAGAAAGCAGAGACATTACTTTGCCAACAAAGGTCCATCTAGTGAAGGCTATGGCTTTTCCAGTTGTCATATATGGGTGTGAGAATTGGGCTATAAAGAAAGCCGAGTACTGAAGAATTGATGCTTTTGAACTGTGGTGTTGGAGGAAACTCTTGAGAGTCCTTTGGACTGCAAGGAGATGCAACCAGTCAATCCTAAAAGAAACCAGTCCAGTCAGTTCATTGGAAGGACTGATGCTGAAGCTGAAACTCCAATACTTTGGCCACCTCATGCAAAGAACTGACTCATTGGAAAATACCCTGATGCTTCAAAAGATTAAAGGCGGGAGGAGAAGAGGATGACAGAGGATTATATGGTTGGATGGCATCACCACTCAACGGACATGCATTTGAGCAATCTCCAGGACTTAGTCTCTGACTGGGAAGCCTGGCATGTGGCAGTCTGTGGGGTTGCAAAGAGTCAGACATGACTGAGCGATTGAACCAAACTGAACTAAAAATTAATAATATCTCATTGTATTAAAAAATAAAAGCTCATCTATAATTCATGTGAAATGGCACTTGGTAGGATATTATTTTCAGTGTAGTTTGCTATAGTGTTTGCAGGGGTTTTCTGACAAATCTACTTAAAATTCTGACTTACTAATATATTTGATGGTGCAATTCCACTGCAGGGCTTTTTTGCAACTATCACAAAGCTTATCTTAAAGCAGATTCATGAAAATGTTCCTTATTTTTAATGGCAACAAATTATGCAAAAGCTAAATAACCAGTAATCAGTTATTGCAACTTACTTAAAACTTGCTATCACAGAAGTTGCCATTATGAAATACTCTGTAATTCTTATCATGTGATGATTTAAGGTAATTTTAGTTGATTTAAAATAATGATATGCTACATTGAGAATAAAATGATTTTTAACAATATATAAACCCCATTTACTAAGTTTTTCTTTCATATGTTTCAGGACTATGTTTTGGGCACATATAATTTTATGGTTATATAGCCCCAATTGCTGATTTTATAATATGTCAAAAATACATCCATATAGTTTAGTTAAGGGAAGTAAAAAACAGTTCAGTATTTGTATTTTATTTCTGGCTTTCTAAACCAGATCATCTGAGGAAAAGAAGGATGTGATGGGGGCTATTGAAATGTAACATATCAGATTTAATTGTCTTATACAACATCTCAGGGTGAAAGCTGGATGATGTTGCCTTAAATGTTCAAACTTGGTGTGGGTTTAAAGCCAAACCATTATAAAAGCTCATAGTCCTAACAAGGATGTTGAAATACAGAAGCATAAGTGAAAACACACCATGCTCTATGATTTGAAGATAGAAGCCTGCATACCTTCTCAGGGTATTTATATATGTGTTTCAGGAAGCTTCCTTAAGTAACTTCCACAGTCCACAAGAGGTGTGAAATGTTACTGATTAACATGGGACAAGCACTAGAGCGGAGTCCATAAAGCCACGGAATGTGTATCATAGAGAACCATCTTTAAGGTCTCTGTCATTTGGAAAGACTATATCCCTAAGGAGATTGCTTCTATCACAAAACTTTCCTAGTGAGGACCACATCACTACTTGACCGCTCCTGTGTTCTAAAATGCTTCTAGCTCAATGTATCTACTGGTCTGGCTTTCCAAAAAAAAAGACTGTGATGTAGTTGTTGAATGGAAATTTGAAGCATCAGCTGTGAACCCTATGTACTTCGTCCTACCTGTGCTATTCTCAGCCCACAGCATGGCTTATGATGAAGACTTATCCAAATACTAAACTCCAGTGTTAGATTGTTTTGTGTCTTCATGACTGAATTCTTCAGTTATTCTACAATCAAATAAGTAACTTTAACAAAAGAATTCTAAATTTTAGCTTATTTGGTGGGGAAAGAAAAAAAAATCTTGTTGGGGAGTAAAATTTTCCCATGAGCCTACTTTCTTTATCGACTCTGTAAAATCTTCTTTCATCTCTTATATTGTCTTTCCTCCTGTTAGTTCTCATCATGTATTTTTTTTTCTTCTTCTCTCAATTGTGAAATTCATTCTGATTCTATTCCATGTAGTCTTGTTGGTACTTATCCTTTGCTTCTTACCACTACCATATATTACAACCACCAAAACCTCTTTGAAGACAAAGACTTTATCTAAGGGTAGTCTGTGTGCCCTGCTCTGGCTGCAGAAATACTTACATAATAGTCAATGGATGTTTGTTAATGTTGCGTGACAAATACTTAGGCTTTAAACGTGGCAGCTTCCTTGGTGGCTCAGACAGTAAAGAATCTGTGAACTTGCCCAAATACAGGAGACTCAGATTCAGTCCCTGGGTTGGGAAGATCCCCTGGAGAAGGGAATGGCAACCCACTCCATTATTGTCGTCTGGAGAATTCCATGAACAGAGGAGCCTAGTGGGTTATAGTCCACAGGGTCACAGTTGAACATGACTGAGCGACTAACACAAAGGTGTATTTTGCTGACTTCATATAAGCGTGAATAAGTTATAAATTCATTCACTCTGTAAACTAGACCTCGGGAACTGAAGTACTTTAAATTATACAGTGAATTCTTTAAAAAGTTTATAATTACAATGGGAAATTTTATGCAATTTCATTTTCAGGGGCCAGAGAATAATTTTATTTCATTGGAGACTCTGGATTTTATATTGCTGCTCCTGGTATTATAGTAAAGAATCTTTCTACTAGTAGAAATATCAGCAAGAATCTTATCAAGAAAATTATATAGGTTTTTCTTCAAGTGAGAATTCCAGATACCTTAAGTGAAATAGTTCATGATGATATAAGATAGAAATTTCATTCTAGTATAAGCCTGAAATAACACTTCTATATTGAGCATACAGAGTCTAATTTCAATATTATTATCAAAATTATTTTAATTTAACATTTTTATAATAGGAAAATAGTAAACACAATTTCATACATTTAGAATGTGTTTAATATAATCACACAATATACTACTCTACAGACATTAATTGTATTTTAAATTATTAATGAAGTAATTAATGAAGTAATAATGAATTAGATAATCAATATAGTCTTAAACTGATAAGTAAAAAATAGAGACTACAAAACAAGCTACCTCTCCAATTTTATGAGTGATTGTTTACATGTGTGTGAATACATGTATAGAAACAGAATGCACTAAAATGTTTACAATAATGATTTTCAGTGTAGGAATTATCAGAATTCTATTTCTTATTTATATTTTTCTATATTTAAAATTTATTTTTTGTCCAAAAAATACTGTCTTAGAACATTTAAAGTAGTTGTATGTATAAATATTTAATTTACTATACCACTCACAGCTGGTAAAAGCTACTAGAGGTTCTCATCTGTAATAAATAGCTTATGGTTTTCTGAAAATGATTGAATTGCATACCTAAAGGGGGGCCACCCTCAGGTAGTAACTCTTTGTATGATAAATACTGCAGGAGTTGTGTGCTACTGTGAATAGAATCAGCTTCAGCCACCAAAACAAATAAATCAACAACAGAAACCAAACAACACACTTCTTTGTTTTGGCATATGAATCTTTATACCTGCAACTATTTAAATATGATGTGTTATGAAAATACACTTTTTACAAATTGCATAAATTATATTTGCAATGATTTCCCCAAAAAACAGATGGTTTAGAGAAAGTACTGTCAGAAGTATGTGACTCTAACTTCAGTTATGCAATAAAATGTTTAATTATCAATCTGTTAATATATAATTGAGTAAACAGGGACTCATTTAAATATCATTTTAAAATTTGGAAACAAAGTAGCCTGTAGAAAAAAAAAAATCTTTCAGTATAGAATTCCTTTTCCAGATCATTTTGTAGTTTGTAACCCAGTATATACATAAACATAGAAATACTTCATGTTGGATTATAAAGGTTGCTTTTATTAGTTTTATTTTCAATTCAGTAGTATAATTTATTATGACATCCAAAAAAAAGATAAATATATAGTATTTAAATACTATAGTATTATGGTATTTAAATAATAAGGTAGCATATAAATAATAAATTGGGTGAGACAATTGCAATATCTTCAAGAGTGGAAGTTCTGATCATACTTTCTAATTTCAAATCTTACCTCTGCTGCTTGTATGCCAAGTATCCTCTTTTTAAAAATAAGATTAAAACAATTGTTATTTAATATCATTTCTCATTGATTCAATACATGTACATATATAAAGCTCTTATTAGAATGCTTGGCCTATAAAAAAAAATTGATAGCTATTAGCTCCTAAGTGTATTTGCCAATGGGACAACTTTAAATGTCATCTAAGGAACAGATCTTGTTTGAGAATCCAAGAAGCCTTTGCACAGTTACTAAAACTTCTGATATCATCAATGTTTGATCATTATTACTCTTAAGAATCTCCAGTAAGGTCACTGACTATATGGCAGGTCTTTGAGGACAGAATGTTACTTCATTCCATTTCATTCTTCATTAAATATATATATATATATATATATACATATATATATCCTATACTGTATGCTAAATATTCTGTCAGGTTACAACCATTAAAATACCTAATAAATGTCTCTATCTTCTGATGCTAAGGAACTCTCAAGCAATTGCAAAATAAACACGCAAATTCTCAACTGCAGACAGAACATGAGGTTATTTGGATGTCAGGTATTCATAATCCGAAGACTCTGTGGTTCAAACTCCTAATTCGTGTGCAAACCTTTGTATTCAATTGTTTATGTGGATTTCAGAGACTCTACACACTATTCCAGTTGAAGTATTTCAAATCCTAAAAGATGATGCAGTAGAAAGCTGCACTCAATATGCCAGCAAATTTGAAAAACTCAGCAGTGGCCACAGGACTGAAAAAGGTTAGTTTTCATTCCAACCACAAACAAGGGCAATGCCGAAGAATGTTCAAACTATCACACAATTGAATGCATTTCACATGCTAGCAAGATAATGTTCAAAATCTTTCAAGTTAGGCTCCAACAATACATGAACTGAGAACATCAAAATGTATAAGCTGGATTTAGAAAAGGTAGAGGAACCAGAGATCAAATTGCCAACATTCATTGGATCATAGAAAAAGCAAGGGAATTCCAGAAAAACATCTGCTTCATTAACTGAGCCAAAGGCTTTGACTGTGTGGATCACAGCAAACTGTGGAAAATACTTCAATGGATGGGAATACCAGATCACCTCACCTGCATCCTGAGAAATCTGTAATTAGGTGAAGAAGAAACAGTTAGAACCAGATATAGAATAACAAATTGGTTCAAAATTGGAAAAGGAGTATGTTAAGGCAGTATATTGTCACCCTCCCTGCTTATTGAATTTATATGCAAAGTACATCATGCTAAATTTTGGGTGGGATGATACTTAAGCTGGAATAAAGACTGTTGAGAGAAATATCAGTAACCTCAGATATGCAGATGGCACCACTCTAATGGAAGAAAGCAAAGAGGAAGTAAAGAGCCTCTTTATGAAGGTGAAAAAGGAGAGTGAAAAAGCTTGCTTAAAACTCAACAGATGGTGACTGCAGCCATGAAAGGAAAAGACACTTACTCCTTGGAAGAAAATCTATGATAGACCTAGAGACACCACTTTACTTATAAAGGTTCCATCTAGTCAAAACTGGTTTGTTTTTTTTTTCCAGTAGTCATGTACAGGTATGAGAGTTGGACCATAAAGAAAGTTGAGTGTCAAAAAGTCGATGCCTTTGAACCATGGTGCTGGAGAATACTTTTGAGAGTCCCTTGGACTACAAGGAGATCAAACCAGTCAATTCTAAAGGAAATCAGGCTTGAATATTCATTAGAAGGACTGATGCTGAAGCTGAAGCTCTTATACTTTGGTCACCTGATGTGGAGAGCCAACTCACTGAAAAAGAGTCTCATGATGGGAAAGATTGAAGGCATGAGGAGAAGGGGAAGACGGAAGATGAGATGGTAGGATAGAATCGCTGTTTCAAAGAACATGAGTTTGAGCAAACTCTGGGCAATAGTGAAGAACAGGGAAGCCTGACCTGCCATAGTCCATGGGGTCACAGAGTCAGACATAACTGAGCTACGGAACAGCAACATGATCCTTATTATATCCTTAGAAATGTCTGTGTCTTCACAATAATATAGTAATTTCTGTGCCAGATTTAAGTAGAAGATGCAGCTATGGCATCAGTGAGAATAAAGGGGATGAACTCTGTTCTAATTGAACACAAATGTCTTTCTAGTTAAGGCAACCACAGAACTTAGCATTGAAAGGGAAATGAGATTTCACTTGCGAGACAATAGAAGATAATTTCTGTTACAGATGTGTAGATACGTCTGTATCTACAGATGTTAGTATGGTAGTATGTTAGTATGGTAGAAGTTAGTATGGTAACCTGGGGTAACTGCAAGAAAATAAGAATGGCTGGAATGAAGAGTGAGTCCAGGAGAGCAGAAACATGTGATTAGTGAATGAAGTAAATGTGACATAATAGAGTGCCTTCATGTCAAAAATAAGCGGAAGTCATCCTAAGATAAATGGTACAGTTTCCTCAGGGACATAGCCTAGTTAGTCTTTCTTTTAGAAATATTAATTCAATTCTTAAAAGAATGTTGAAAATGATTTACAGCAAGATAGCATCCCAAATAAGCTTTATTTACAGAAGTCCTTTTGAGATAGAAGGGAAGCCTGAACAAAGGCGGTAGCATTGACGTATGAAAAAGGCTCATGAATGTGGAAAGTTTATTGATATTTTCACCTAAAGAATAAGAGGAAAGGAAATGATGTATCCAGGATACCACCCAAGGTTCAGACTTTGTCACTAGGAGGATGATGAGGCCATTTACTAAAAGGGGAATAGATTCTGGCTGCAGTGGACTCCAGTCAGGGTTTGCAGCTTGAGGATAAGAGAATGTGCTCTGAGACAGAGTTTGGACCATGAGCCATTTGGCTTTTTATCCTGCCTGATCTTAGCCTTTCTGAGTCCAATTTCATAACAGAAAATGAGATAAGTGGATTCAGAAATCAAGGGGGAAATATAATGTGTAAAGGGAATTTTTCTCTACATGGAAATTCTGAAGAAAATAGTGACCAATAAATATGGGGCTTCTTCCTGTGTCATCCCACATCACTGGGTTGGGAGCCATTTTTTCCCTGGACTCTCACTTTATACAGTCACACACTGTCTTTATTTTGGACTATTTTAAGTAATGTTAATAGAGATGATAGAGATAGCATCTTCTTAGAAAAACTAGGTCAGTCAGGCTCATCAAAAACCTGAGTTCCCTAAGCTCACGGTTCCTTTCATATGATGCAGTGTACATCAATACAGATATCACCTTAACCTTCTGCTGTCACCCTGTGGGAATTGGAGGTCAGATAGCTGCTTATGCAATGCTGACATCCTATTTTGTCATAACAATGTCCTGGGTCTAAAACCAAGGAGTCTCCTGTCTTCTTCCATAATCCATGAAACTGAGGCATGCTAAATTTTTAGTTTGCAAACTGAATAGCATCTCAGGCTTCTTACAATTCTTCATGCACTATTTTTGTTTGATTGTTTGTTTGTTTGCTTTTTATCAATCAAGAGAGTTTAGTATAGAAACTAAGCAACAATCCACACGCAGATTTCTCCTTTCCAGGAGCCAGGATACCAATCTTCATAAAATATTCACCCTTAAAGGACTGTGTTTTCATATCAGACAAGATATCTAATCCTGATTCTCTGTTGGACTTCAAGATTGCTGAATGAGATTTAGTTTAAAAGTATATATATATAAATCTCTGCCATAAATCAAAAAATAACTTTACTAAATTAGAAGCATTTCAATTTGAAAAATTTCATAAAGCATAATGTTCTCATTTGAAACCATTTTCTCAGTAACATTGGAATTTCATCTTGAAGAAAATGTTTCCATCTTATGAAATCAAAGGGCAATTTTGTTTGAAATGATGGAAAACCACAAAGGAAACAAAACATGGAAGATATGTTAGGGTAATATATCTTTGCAATATTAGTTTAGATATAAGTAGGAAAATATTCAACCCAGAATTTGAATAAACAATTTTCAACAATATGCTCTTTGAAATTACCTATTTTCTATGATCCTAACTTGAAATGGTCAATGACACCTTCAGACTCTTGTAACATACAGCAGAATCATTGCAGTTTAGCGTCTTAGAGGTTTACAACATCTTGGGAAAACAAATTTTAATGAACAGATAATTAAGACCATGGAGTTTAATAAAGTGAGCTAATGACTGCACAGAAATCAGACTTTAGTTATTATTAGCGTTTTATGCCAGAAAACTCCTAGGCCTCTTTCTCAGATGCTTTATTTATATTTTTATGTATTTTAAGTATATTTTAAAATAAATGTTGAATATATTTTTATTCTGAACTCTTACTGTCATCTAAGTTTTAAAACTGTCATCTTGCTTTTCCAAAACCTATCTTATGCAATGCTGACATCCTATTTTGTCATAACAATGTCCTGGGTCTAAAACCAAGGAGTCTCCTGTCTTCTTCCATAATTCATGAAACTGAGGCATGCTAAATTTTTAGTTTGCAAGCTGAATAGCATCTCAGGCTTCTTACAATTCTTCATGCACTATTTTTGTTTCAAATGAGAACATTTGTTTCAAATGAGAACATTATGCTTATGTAAACATTAGAGGTTTACATAAACCTTAAATTCTTATATTTGAGAAATAGGAAACATATTATCAGGCTCAAAGACTCTTATCATTTTTTCCTTGTGTATTCTTTTAATCTAATACATAATTCTAGAAAAAGAGAAAATGTTTTAGAATTTGATGAATCCAATATTCTTGTTTTGTACACAGTGTGACCCAGACATGTAAAAGTTAGTTGCCTGTAAACAGCTCAGAAGTATCTGTTATTGTCTGAGCCTAGACTCCAGTCTTCTTACTAGTCAGCAGGCTTTCCTGTGGGGGCTGGTAACTGAGAGTGATTGAATGGCTCTGTCTTTGGCTCAGCTTTCTGACCTCAAATATTGCTTACAAGCCTCACGTTGAATGCATTAAAGGTTTAGTTCTTGAAAATATAAAACTGTACAAATACAGATTATGTGGATTTTATTGATCATATCTTGCATAACTTACTGGCAACGATGAGAAGATTGGGTGCCTCAACCAGAAAAAGGATCATGAAAGAAAACGTTTTCTTTACTTTTTTTACTTTTGACATTATGAAAGTGTGTGATACACGTGACTTCAAAAATATGGAGCAAAGTTACATATTAATTCCTCTATGAATATATGAAACTGAAAGTGTTAGTTGTTCAGTTGTGTCTGCTCTTTGTGGCCCCATGACAATAGACTTCCAGACACCTCTGTTCATGGAATTCTCCAGTCAAGAATACTGGAGTTGGTTGCCATTCTCTTCTCCAAGGGATCTTCCCAAACCAGGAATTGAACCAGTTTTTCCTACCTTTATCATCTGAGCCACCATGGAAGCCCAGTTTCAATATATTATAATTATTTGTTGTTCAGTCACTAAGTAGTGTCTGACTCTTTGTCAGACATGGACTGCAGCATGTCAATCTTTCTTGTCCTTCACAAACTCCTAGAGTTTGCTCAAATTCATGTCCATTAAGTTGATGATGACATCCAACCGTCTTGTTCTCTGTGGCCTCCTTCTCCTCATGCCTTCAGTCTTTCCCAGCATCAGGGTCTTTTCCAAGGAGTAGGCTCTCCACATCAGGTTAAGTATCGGAGCTTCAGTTTCCGCATCAGTTCTTCCAATGAACATTCAGGGTTGATTTCCTTTGGATTGACTGATATGATCTCTTTTTAGTCCAAGGGACTCTAAAGAGTCTTCTCCAGCACCAGAGTTGGAAAGCATCAATTCTTCTGTTCTCAGACGTCTTTGTGGTCCAACTGTCACCATCATACATGGCTACCTGAAAAACCATCGTTGACTATATAGACATTTGTCAGAAAAGCGATGCCTCTGCTTTTTAATATGCTGACTAGGTTTCTTATGTTTTATTTTTGTTTTTTTCCAAGGAGCAAGCTTCGTTTAATTCCATGCCTGCAGTCACAATCCTCAGTGATTTTGGAGCCCAAGAAAATAAAATATATCACTGTGTCCTCCACTTTTACCCCACCTATTTGCCACCAAGTAATAAGACTGGATGCCATGATGTTAGATTTTTCTATTGAGTTTTAAATAAGTTTTTACTTTCCACTTTCACCTTCATCAAGAGGTTCTTTAGTTCCTTGCTTTCTGCCATTGGAGTGGTATCATCTGCATATCTGAGGTTACTGATACTTATTGGCAATCTTGATTTCAGCCTGTGTTTTATCCATCTTGGCATTTTGCATGATGTACTATGCATATAAGTTAAATAAACAAGGTTACAATATACACCCTTGATGTACTCCTTTTCCAAGTTTGATCTAGTCTTTAATTCCACCAGTTTTAAGTGTTGCTTCTTGACCTGCATACTGGAATCTTAGAAGGCAGGTAAGGTGGTCTGGTATTTCAAATAGGAATTTTCCACAGTTTATTGTGATCCACACAAAGGACTTAGCATAAAGCAATAGATTTTTTTTTAATTACTTTGCTTTTGCTATGATCCAGCAGATGTTTGCAATTTGATTTCTGGTTCTTGTGCCTATTCTAAACCCAGATGCCATTGTACAATTGGAAGTTCTCAGTTCACATACTGTTGGAGCCTAGCTTGGAGGATTTTTAGCATTACCTTGCTAGCAGGTGAAATGAGTGCAATTGTGCAGTAGTTTGAGCATTCTTTGGCATAGCCCTTCTTTAGGATTGGAATGAAAACTGACCTTTTCCAATCCTATGACCACTGCTGAGTTTTCCTTAATTTGCTGGCATATTGAGGGCAGCATTTAACTGCATCATCTTTTAGGATTTGAAATAGCTCAGGGGGAATTCCATCACTTCCACCAGTATTGTTTATAGTGATGCTTCCTTAGTCCCACTGGTGCCACACTCCAGAATGTCTGGCTCTAGGTAAGCGACCACACTATCATGGTCATCCAGGTAATTAAGCCTTCTTTTGTACAGTTGTTCTATGTACTCTTGCCATCTCTTCTTAATCTTAATTTTCGCAAAGAGATCTTTAATCTTTTGCATCTATTATTTTTTTTTTCTATTTCTTTGCATTGTTCCCTTAATAAGGCTTTCTTGTCTTTCCTTGCTGTTCTTTGAAACTGTGCATTCAGATAGGTATATCTTTCCCTTTCTCCTTTGCCTTTCATGTCTCTTTACTCAGCTATTCATAAGGCCTCCTCAGACAGCCATTTTTCCTTGTTGTATTTCTTTTTCTTGGCATGGTTTTAGTCATGGCCTCCTGTACTATGTTATGAACCTCTGTCCACAGTTCTTCAGGCACTCTGTCTATTAGATCTAATTATTTCTTAAGTATACAAATTAAAGTTTTTATTTGGAGTTGAAAAATATGAAACTCTCAAAAATTAATAGAGTTAAAAGACAGAAAAGTAGAAAAATGTAGTAGACCCCAAAATCACTTTGAACCAATTCAACGTAATTAAAATTTATAGAATGTTCATACAACAGCAGGATACAAATTCTATTCAAGCTCCCATAAACTATAATCCAGGAGACAGTGGGACATATCCAAAGATATAAAAGAAGGTATAAAAGTCTCATCATCTAAAGGTATTGAAATCACAGAGTCTTCTTTTATCACTGTGGAACTATGTCAGAAATCAATATCAAAAGATATTTGAAAATGGTACAAGTATTTTCAAGTGTCATGTATCAAGAGACATCTTTGACTTAGCCATTAAAAGCCTCAATAAAGTTAAAAGACTGGAAAAAAAAAAACAGAAGGTAATTGCAGAGAATAAAGCATTTAAATGAGAAATTAACAGCAAAGTGAGAAATAAATAGCAAAGATACTTTAAAAATCTCATGCATGTGGAAATTAAATATCCACTTTTTAAAAATTTATTTATTTGTCTTAATTGGAGGCTAATTACTTTACAATAGTGTAGTGGCTTTTGCCATACGTTGACATGAATCAGCCACAGGTGTACATGTGTCCCCCATTCTGAACCCCCTTCCCCCCTCTCTCCCCATCCCATCCCTCTGGGTTTCCCCAGTGAACTGGCTTTGAGTGCCCTGTTTCATTCATCAAACTTGGACTGGTGATCTGTTTCACATATGGTAATATACATGTTTCAATGCTATTCTCTCAAATCATCCTACCCTCGTCTTCTCCCACAGAGTCCAAAGTCTGTTCTTTACATCTGTGTCTCTTTTGCTGTCTCGCATATAGGGTCATTGTTACCATCTTTCTAAATTCCATATATATGTGTTAATATACTGTATAGGTGTTTTTCTTTCTGACCTACTTCACTCTGTATAAATGATGGACATATCTAAGAAAACATAGCAAAGTAGATTGGAAAACATTTGTAACAGAGTAAAATTGAAAAGACAGTGTATCAGAGTTTGTTGCATTCAGCTGAAGCTGCTCAGTATTACTAAATACAATATGGAATGTTAAATAGATTTGAAAACAAATAATAGACACTAGCATTAAATTTTGTGAAATTTGAACAAAATTTGTACTTTAGTTAATAGTACTGTATCATATGTTAATTTCCATTTTTTTACAGCAAAATATTTTCTTTATATTCTCATAATTGTATTAGAAGTTTGAAGCCTCATTCAAACATTTTTTTAGAAATAATAAGACTTCTAGACTTTTAGCAGTAGTACTTGATGTCAGAATTAATGGAATTATATCAGTTTTGAGTGATAAATTAGAAATTTAGCATTCATTCCATGCTTAGTCAAATGATTGGAACCAAAATGTTACAAATTTGTTAGTTAAGCAAAATTTAATTAATTTTATAGTATATATTATGCATACTGTACCCAAACACACATATATAGATATATATAAATACATACATACACACACACACACACACACACACACACATATATATATATATATAAGTTTTTCTACTACACATGGTTAAGGCGTGAGAAAAAAACAAAAGAAAAAAAAAGAGAAAGAGAGATGGGGAAAATGGAAACAGTAAATGGAATGAAATAGAAGCACTCTAATATGAAATAGAAAAAGTGAAAAAAAACTAGATAAATTAAAAGATCATGATATAGTTCAGTTGTTTTAAATATGGCTTCCATTAAAACACATCTGAAGCTTTGTAGAAAAAAAAATAATACCTGAGTATTTGTAGTTTTCAAAAATTTCCAAGATGATTCTAATGTGCATCTGGATTTTAAAAAGTAGTTCAAGTCTTTCTATTAAATTGAAATTTTAGAAATATAGAATGCTATGCTTTTCATTGACCAATCAAGATACAATGGTATTAAAGCGAGTATTTACATAATCACAATAGTAATAGATATTTATTAGCTTTCACAATCAATTGCCAGATGAATTAAAAGCCAATTACAACTGTAAGGCATAATTGTAACATGATTAACCTAAAAATATAAAATAGTTACATACAATTTGGGGGAGGGGTTTAGTAGAGTGATATGGTAAGTGGAAGTGTATGCATGCACATGTATTCATCCACCCAGTCAGTCTATGTCTTTTGGTTGGTGCATTTAATCCATCTACATTTAAGGTAATTATTGATTTGTATGATCCTATTACATTTTCTTAATTGTGTTGGGTTTAACTTTTGTAAATCCTTTCCTTTTCTCTGTTTCCTTCTTTGAGTAGTTCCTTTAACATTTGTCATAAAGCTGCTTTGGTGGTGCTGGAGTCTCTTAACTTTTACTTGTCTGTGAAGTTTGTGATTTCTCCATCAAATCTGAATGAGAGTTTTGCAAGGTAGAGTACTCTAGATTTTAGGTTCTTCCATTTAATTACGTTCAGTATAAATATATCATGCCATTCTTTTTGGACTTGTAGAACTTCCGTTGAAAAATCAGCTGATAACATCTTGGGAATTCCTTTGTATGTTACTTGTCATTTTTCTCTTATTGTTTTAAATATTTTATCTTTGTCTTTAATTTTTGTCAGCTTGATTACTGTGTTTATCTTGGTGTGCTCCCCCTTGGGTTTCTCCTGGGACTCTCTGTGCTTCCTGGACTTGGTTGATTATTTTCTTTCCCATGTTAGGGAAGCTTTCAGCTATTATCTCTTCAAATATTTTCTCAGGTCCTTTCTCTCCTTTTCCTTTGGATACCCCTATAATGTGAATGTTGGTGTGTTTAATCTTGTCCCAAGGGTCTTTTAGGCTGTCTTATTATTTTTTCCCCCATTCTTTTTTCTATATTCTGTTCTACGGCAGTCATTTCCACCATTCTGTCTTCCAGGTCACTTATTCATTTTCTCTGCTTCAGTTATTCAACTATTGATTCCTTCTACTATATTGTTCATCTCTGTTTGTTTGTTCTTTAGTTCTTCTAGGTCTTTGGTAAACATTTCTTGCATCTTCTCCATTCTGTTTTTGAAATCCTAGATCATTTTCACTATGATTATTCTGAATTCTTTTTCTGGAAGGTTGCCTATTCCCACTTCATTTAGTTATTTTCCTGGGCTTTTATCTTCTCCCTTCATCTGGGACATAATCCTCTGCATTTTCATTTTGATTAACTTTCTGAAATGTGGTTTTCATTCTAATGGCTGTGGGTTAGCTGTTCTTGCTTTTTTCTGTGTGGTCTCTCATGGATCAGGCTAAGAGTCTTGTGTAAATTTCCTGATGGGAGGAACTGATGGGAAAAACTGGGTCTTGCTCTTGTGGGCATCTCCCAGGATTGCTGCTGCCAGTGCCGCATCCCTAAGGCAAGTCACCACCAATTCACACCTCCAGCAAGTAAGTCTGGTTCAGTTTCATGTGGGGTCACTGCTCCTTTCCCCAGGCTCCTGGTGTGCACAAGATTTTGTTTGTGCCCTCCAAGTGTGGAACCTCTTTCTCCCAGTCCAGTGGAAGTCCTGTAATCAAATCTCACTGGCTTTCAAAGTCAGATTCTCTGGGGATTCCTAGTCCTTTGCTGAATCACCAGGCTGGGAAGCCTGACATGGGGCTCAGAACCTTCAAAACAGTGAGAGAGCTTCTTTGGCATTATGTGAGTTATCCATTCATCAAGTGTGAGGTTTGATTTTATCCTGATCGCACGCTTTGTACTGTGCCATTGCGACTTCTTCTTTATCTTTGGATGTGGAATATGTATATATATATTTTTTTTGATTGGTTCCAGTGTCTTCCTTTCAATGGTTGTTCAACAGCTAGTGCTCTCACAGAAGAGATGAGTGCATGTCATTCTACTCTGCCTTCTTGAACTAATCCATGTTTTAAAAAAAATTGATTTTGATATAAATTCAAACTTAGTGAACATTTGCAAGACTAGTAAAAAAAAAAAAACTAAATACCATTCACCTAAATTCCCCTAATATCAATATCTTACTTGTTTGATCATTTTGTGTTATAACTAGTATTATGTTTCTCTGTCATTGTAGATTTGTGCCCCTTTACTGGTAAATAATTTAGTGTGTTTTTCCTAAAAACATTTTCATAAATACCCACAGTTTAAGGATGAAAATCAAGAAGTTAATGCTTATTCAATATTATTTTCTAATCTGAAGGTTTGTTTAGATTTCATTAATTTCCTATTATGTTCTTTATGCCAAAAGAAAAAAAATTGAATTATGTGTTGCTTTTAGTTGTTGAATCTCCTTCAATTAGGAATAACTTACAGTTTTAATTAGCATCCACAGTCTAGTTCGTATTTGGTAATACGGATGGTTTTGTAAAGGACAGTTTAGTTATTGGCAGAGTCTCTCTCCATTTGAGTTTGTCCAGTGTTTTCTCATATTTAAACCCTAATTATCCATTTTTGACCAAATGTGCTTTTTTCTGTGCATCATATTGGGAGTCATATAATGTGGATACATCCAGTCCTTGATAATGTTAAATTGAATTACTTGGTTTATGTATGCCCTATTAGTGTCTCAGTCTTAAAGATACCACTCTTTTTTGTCTAATTGCTAAGTGTCTTTTGGGGGAAATACTTTGAGGCTATAAATTCTTTCTTACTCCCCAAATGTTCACTCATTAATTTTTGTATCGATTGCTGACTCTTAATGAGTCACTAGTATATATATATATACTATTATATATATAATATATGTATATGTATATTTATATATATACACATACAATTGATATATTTTATATATATCTAAAAATAATGTGAAATTACAAAAATACATTAGTATTGTATTGATGCAGGCATAGGGAAATAGACCAAGGAAACAGAATAGAAGATCTAGGCATAGACCCATGCCTATATGGTCACCTAATATATGACTAGGTAGATACTGCATATTCTTTTTGTTTTTTTTTCCATGATTGCTAAGTTTACTTCAACAGCTACAACCACTCCTGGCTTCTCTCAAGGTTACATTGTGATGTGAGCACAGATTTGTTGTTTCCAATGACAGCTTTACAAAAACGTTGGCACCAAATGCATGTAGAAAAGGTTTTAAGGCTTAATACAAACAGACCAGTAATCTTTCAACGAAGTTTGGATGCTGAGAAAAGGATGCAGAGTTAATGAACCTCCCAAATACAGGTAATCCCCAAGGTACAGAGCATTTTCCAAATACAAATGGCCTCCCCTATCAGGTTAAAAGGAGCAAAGTTTTCTGTGGCTCCTCCCGTGACCAGACCATTCCAGCTCCCTCAACCTGGGCCAACAGCCCCAAGGAGGGAAAGGAAGAGGGAAGCTGCAGATAAGAGTAAGGCCACTCGGTCCCGCTGTATTGGGCTCTCTTCCCCCAACCTGCACTCACCCTCAGTTCCCAGCTCTGCCCCAAAGTCCCTGCCAGGGGACAGATTTAGAAAGCTCTTTCCCTTGTGTGGCTGATGGTAAGGCCGAAGCCCTGAGGGCTAGCAGCATGTCAGGGTCTTATTGGCCATCCAATATGGAATTCACAAATAGTTTTCTTGTATGTTAAAAAACACAACAAAACAGTTAAATAGTCCACATCTACTGTTGGAACATCTTATCATAACCTGGGTTAGTGTGTTTGAGCTTAAAAGCTAGTCACCAGTTATGTCAGTTTTTAACAGGGGAAAAAATGCTCTGAATTCCAGACAACTTTCTTATAAATGACCACTTGAAGGCTGGAGGGAGTCAGGGGGCGCTTGAGACAATCACATAGAATGAGAGTTTCTCAGCTCCAAAGTCAGCAGGTGGACAGGAGCGGGTCTTTGGTTGGCAAGCCCCGTGTGGACCCCCAGTGCTGGTGGAGGGTGTGGAGCCTGGCGGGGAGCTCCCACAGGCACTGGAGTGTTCAGGCCACTGTGGGCGTGGCCAGGCTGCAGTAGTGAAGACGTTTCTAGGACCTGTATGAATTCAGTAGGCACTCGTACCAGGAGCTCCCCCACCCAAACTGCTGGTCTGGGACTGTGGGGCAGGTACTGACCCTGTGGCCCTTCGGAGGCTCAATGGGAGAAACTTCTGTTTGACAGATGATAGCATCATGACTCTTGCCAGTCTGGTATCTTTGCTGGCAAATACCATGGAATGAGCCAGTTGAGAATTTACTGCCAAACTATTTAATCGCCTGGACTAAGGTCTCCAAGTCTTGTCTGGAAACTAAATATGGCCCAGAGGTTCTGCAAAGCTTTATAAAGGGTGGCCTAAGAAAACTCTCCTTCCTCTTTGGTGTACCTGAGCGACAGACTTTTTTCTAGAAAAGTGTCAGAAACAGACCAGAGTCAACAGTCACTGAAGTAAAACTAGCACTTGAGAACAGGTCTTGAGCTATTTCCACAGAAGCCAAGCCTAAGGACCCAGGGTTCTCAGGCATCCACTCTTCCTGCTATCCGCAGGAATAAAGGAGGACACAGGACGGTTTAAACAACGCGGGTACCTGGACATGCCTGCATAGTGTTTAAGTCCTGTAGAAGGTAGTGGTCTTGCTGACAGGCAGTGTCACCGGTGAAGGGAGCAGTCCACATCACTGGAGAGGAGTAAAGGCCCAGACTTAAGGCTGATGAGGAAAAAAGGAACAACTCACAAGCAAGACTGCCTGTAAAGAGTTTAAACCAGTCTCTCAGGGACAAAAAGCAGAGATTCCTATGTAAGAACTGGCCAAGGTTTGAGAGGGCAGAAGCAGGGTGCAAAATCCCTCCATAAATCATACAACGGAACACAGCAGTTTGGTTTTCTGTTGACAGCTGCTGAGGAAAAGCAGTCAAGACATTTCAAGAAAATCTCTGGAATGGAGGTGAAAAACACTGGGGTGGAACAAGTCCCTGGAATGGCTCCTCTGTCCCACAGCAGTGGACCTGTGGTTTTGGTTTTCTCTCAAAGGTTTTAAGCTCTGTGACTGTGTTAGTGATGCTTAGATACCCAATTAGCCAACAGACTAAGGACGTGGCTTGGCCCCACTCCCCTCCCACTCACCCAAGAGCTCCGCTTCCACCAGGGCCCGTCTTCTCCCTCAGAATCCAGAAGGTGGGTCCTCATCTCTCAAGACGGCCGTGAACTGGACAACAGCTTCAGGTGTCCACCCGAGAGACCCTCTTCCCCACCCTGCTCTTTCAGGCTAAAGGAACTACAATATTTGAAATCCTATCTCTGGAGTTTCTTGTCTGGCTATGGGATGCAGGAGGCTTCTTAGTAGAAGGAGATTCTGGACTTGCCTCCAGGCGGGTTCAGGACTTTGTTGTGGGAGCGAGGCCAGGGGCCTAGCCTGGGTTCATGGCTGTTGATGGTGGGCATGGGCTTCTGGACGCTGGCTGCTTCTCTCGGGCCACCTGGCTCGCCCAGCTCTTGTCTGGGTGAGGCACTGGCTCTGAGATCTGGCATGTCCTCTCCCTCACACAGGAGCACGTCGTCCTTGGGTTTGTTTGGGTGTGCCGTGGGTGAGGCAGCAGTGACGGGGGACCCGAAAATGTCACTGGTCTTGCCCCCTGGTGGGTTCAGACGCGGTTGAGTCTGCACAGGCCCGGATGCGTCAAATGTACTGCTTCCTTTTCCCCCGGGGGTTTGGTCCTCTTGGGTAAGTTCTGAGGTTCTTCAGTTGGGCCAAAAATATTAGAAGCCATTCTGTCTGGCCTGCGTGGAGGCGCAGCTTCCTCTGGATGATTGCCCAGCTCTCCTCCTGGAGGCTTTGCGGCCCTGGGGCCGGTCCGGCTGCCCTCGAAGTCCAGTTCCCCGGAACTGCATATTCTTTTATTAAATGATTCTGGATCAACTGAATATCTACCCAAGAGAAACTGATATATCTTGTCTTAGATTGTATTCAAATATCAATTCCATAGATATATATCAAAATGGGAAAATAAAGCAACACAACATTAATTAATAAGGAAACATAGGAAGTTATTTTCCTTGTAGTGAGTTATGAAAGTGTTTATTTCAAAAAGACCTTAGAAACATAAAGGGGAAAATAGGTCAATCAGATTCCATGAATTCAGGCCTTCTGTTAACTGTCATCACAATAAGGCATGGAGTTTTAAAATATTGCAATGTAAGTTCAATGTGAAAGTATTGATCTCTCACTTGTGTCTGACTCTACAAACCCATGGACTGTAGCCCACCAGGTTCTTCTGTTCATGGGATTCTCCAGGCACAAATACTTAAGTGGGTTGCCATTCCCTTCTCCAGGGGATCTTTCTGACCCAGGGATCAAACTTGGGTCTCCACCATTGCAGGCAGATTCTTTACACTTGAGTCACACTCAGATGGTAAGTTCAAAGTAAGGGCTGTTCAATTTTACATGATGACTTCTGCAAGTCAGAGAATGACAGAATCTAATAAACCAAAGGGCAAAACAATTTGAGCACTCCCTTGACAAAAGAAGGTGAGCAAATAACCCAAATCATTTGAGGGATGCTCAGCTCAGTAGACATCAGATGGATATTAAAACCACAAAGTGATATCACTGTACATCCATTTGAATGGCTAAATGAGGGACCCTGGCCTGATCATGCATTGATTAGTGAATTAACTAGAACTCTTGTATACTGCTGCTAGGAGTGTAAATTGTCACAGATGTTTTGGAAAATTACTTGACAGTGTCTACTAAAGCTGAAAATCTGTATCTTAGCTGCACACCTAACAGAACTTCTATAAAAATATGTATGTACAAAAATGTTTGTAGTAGCTCAACTCATATTGGCTGAAAACTAGGAAAAATTCAAATGTGTCATGACAGCAGACTGGACAAACTGTGGAATAAGCATACAGTG
The DNA here is from genome assembly GCA_007570785.1 of Antilocapra americana. Classification (NCBI taxonomy): domain Eukaryota; kingdom Metazoa; phylum Chordata; class Mammalia; order Artiodactyla; family Antilocapridae; genus Antilocapra; species Antilocapra americana. Next base: position 923,478 of record ML661345.1, read on the forward strand.
TACTTCTGTATTAGGCAATATGGATAAATCTCACAAACGTTATTGACAAAAGGTCTAAGTTACACAGCCAGAGTCCCTTTACTGTGATTTTTCCAGTATAGAGTACCAAAAGAAGCAAATCTGATTCATGAAAACAGCAGAATCATGGTGACCTGAAGAAATGGAGGGAAGCAGGTATCAGGATACTTTCTGGGGTGCTAATTTCTAGTCTTTATCTGGTTATATAGGCATATTTACCTTGTGAAAATTCAGAGACAAGCATTTATCATATGTGTTCTTTATGGGGCTTGTTTTGTACTTTGGTAAAATAAAGTAAGTCCCCTACATATGAACAACTTCTGTTCCATGAGTGTGTTCGTAAATCCAGTTTGTTCATAAGTTCTACAAAGTTAGCCTAGGTACTCAAGTAACACAGTTGGCTATATAGCACTTTACTATTATAGGTTTTTAATACTTTTCACATAAGTAATATATTTAAAAATATGCAAATAAAGGAAACATTTTTAACCCTACAGTACAGTGCCTTGAAAAGTACTGTAGTATCAATCACACCACACCTGCTTTTATGTTTGCTTCTGGACATCCTGAGCTTGGAATAAAGACATTAGATTACTGTACTCTATACAGTGCTGTACAGTAAAGTACAGAAAAGAAAAAAAAAACACTTGTAGAGGATGCATATATGTGACACCTGGTTTAACTTATGTGATTAGACAGGTGAACACAATGTTCATATCACTGAAAGTTCTCAACTTGAAGGTTTGTATTCAGGGGACCTACTGTAATACTTTAACATTATAAACAATTCCTCAAAATATTGTCCTGATCTCTTCCAAAGAGAATAGTGACCCCTGTGAGGGATGTACTTATTAATCTTACTTAAATTTACTCATCAGTCTTCATGGACTGGGCATATTTTTTTCACCTTTCCTGACTTTTTAAAGTGTCTCCTTTCAAATATTCTCTTGTATTCTACATCAGTTCAGTTCAGTCATTCAGTCATATCCAACTCTTTACGATCCCATGAACTGCAGCACGCCAGGCCTCCCTGTCTGTCACCAACTCATGGAGTCTATCCAAACCCATGTCCATCGAGTCATTGATGCCATCCAGCCATCTCACCCTCTGTTGTCCCCTTCTCCTCCTGCCCTCAATCTTTCCTAGCATCAAGGTCTTTTCCAATGAGTCAACTCTTCACATAAGGGGGCCAAAGTATTGGAGTTTCAGCTTCAACATCAGCCCTTCCAATGAACACCCAGGACTGATCTCTTTTAGAATGGACTTGTTGGATCTCCTTGCAATCCAAGGGACTCTCAAGAGTCTTCTCCAACACCACAGTTCAAAAGTATCAACTCTTCAGTACTCACCCCTTTTCATGTATGGATGTGAACTACTGGAAAAATTATAGCCTTGACTAGAAGGACCTTTGTTGGCAAAGTAATGTCTCTGCTTTTCAATATGTTATCTAGGTTGGCCATAACTTTCCTTCCAAGGAGCAAGCGTCTTTTAATTTCATGGCTGCAATCACCATCTACAGTGATTTTGGAGCCCCCCAAAATAAAGTCTGACACTATTTCCACTGTTTCCCCATCTATTTCCCATGAAGTGATGGGACCAGATGCCATGATCTTAGTTTTCTTAATGTTGTGCCTTAAGTCATCTTTTTCATTCTCACTTTCATCAAGAGGCTTTTTAGTTCCTCTTCACTTTCTGCCATAAGGGTGGTATTGTCATAGTGTTTTACTAAAGGATTATCATATTTTGCTTTTATAGCATTCACTCAAATCCTATCTCTTCTACTCACAGTCAGGCACCAGGTCTAATTTACCTAGCGCTTTCACTGGAGAAATTATTCTCAATAATTCTCTCTTCTGTTTTCCTTTCTCTTCTATTTCAAACTCATTGTCATTGTACTCCACATTCTATCATCAGTGATCATCTTTGTGCTTTGTTTTGCCTAGCTTTACAAAAGTTCCACTCCAAAGTCAGCTCTGCTGGCCCTCCATATCTGTCTCTTTAGATCCTAGTGACCCTGGCTGCTATGTTGAAATATAAAGCTCTATGGTGCACAGCACCAGTGTACGAAAAAAATCTTCATTAAGGACAATAAATTATTTCAAATTATTTTTTATTATTTTGACACACTAAAGTTTCTGGAATTTATTTTTAAATTACTAAAAGCTTTACTAGGGATATAGCATGGTGGAGCCCTAGCCATAAAAACACTATTGTATTGATTTTTTAGGGTCTTTGGGGTTATTAAAATTAATGATATGTGAAATTTTAGAATATTTATCTCCCCTCATAATAATGATCTTATATTTCTTTCTCCATATTCATACATTTAGGCTTTTCATCTATCTGGCTATCAGAAGTGAGAAAAATGCTTTGGAATAAATAAATGAAATGAATGATATAGAGCTGTGTGGCTCACACAGCAATTTTGATTTTTAGCCAATTTTTACACTAGCTCCTTGGCAAGTCATATATGATTTTTCTCCACACTTGATTCCCCTGCTGATTTGTATGGGGATGTTTGAATACATTGCTTCATTTTTCTGATCTTCTAAGCTTTGTTCTGCACATTCCACTGCAGATCTGATTGTTACTGAGTGCCTCAATGCCACAATCGGGGCTGAGCAACAGGAGTGCTGTGTGCAATACTTTAGAACATGAGGGAAATAGGTTTGCTGTACAAAATTCAAAATAAAAGATAAAAGAAAAAATAGGAACAAAAGATAAAGATAATATGTATTTCTGCTACTCCTGATAACTTTTTGGCATAAGTTCTTATTTTTACAAGAAATGCACATGTTCAGTTTATAAAATCCGATTTTATTTTATGCATTTTAGTTTGAATGTTTTATAAAAACAGATTTCAAAATGATATTTTCATTAGCGTTGAACTGTGAACATTTTCATACCCATAAATATACTTTCATCACATAATTTCATTGTGCAGGTCTCTACTCCTCAGGCCATTTCTGAATTAAGAGGAAAGGTGAATAATCATGTATTGAGCCTTTGTTCAGAATTAGTTATTTATGTTCCTTAGCATGAGCTACTTTTATACCTAAAATGTACCCCTGATCCTGGTGCCATTTTTCACTGGACACAAGGTTGAGTGAATAAAAACAGTTTTGGTGCCTTTTCTTGCAAACTGCATTCATTGACTTCTTTTTTAGTATTTTTGAATGCCTTATACAAAGAATACAGAATTCACTGCAATGAGCATATGGCTGTAGAAAAGTTAACTAAAGTAATCCAGCTCTATCCTTTTACTGTCCATGACCATTGTCCTATAAACTGTACAGAGTAAATTCAAATACAAAATATTGTTTAGGTTATAGTAGAAACTACCTTTGAACACTAGGCAAAATTAAAGTGTTAAATTGAAAAGAGCTGGGAACAGTTCCAATCTTTAGCTGTAACTCTGAGAATAAGAGCCCTGATTTTAAATTAAAAGGCACAGTACATAAAAGATACAGTATGACCTAAGGGAAATAAAAAAAATATGTTACATTGATTGGCTTTTCAGGCCTTTAATGTTGTAAGCTGCCATCATGAAAAATATTTGGAAATATTTTTTCATTTTTCAGTCTCAAATTTGAGGTAAGTTGGTTTGCTCCCTCCAAATACAATCCTTCTCCTACTATTTTATAGATACTCTCATCTATAAATCATTATAATCTAATCACAATAATCCAAGACACACTTCAGAAGTCTCCTTTGTCCTAACTCTAGTTTACATTTCTCTGCATTTCTCTTTGTGTTTGAAAGGTCAGAGTAACAGAGATGCAAAAGGTTAACCCTTAAATTATTACCTCTTACTCAGTCAGTAGCTGTCTAGCTATGTCCCATAGAAAACAGAAATCAATGAAGAGATTAAAAACTACTGCCTTATCTAGAGGTGATTCTGAGAAGAAGAGAAAGGCAATGTAACAGATATTTTAGCAAGATGACCACTGCTCAGCAATAGGACACAGAGCACAGTTTCTCTAGGGCATGCCCTAAACCATGCAGGATATCTCTAGGTAGACTGAGGAGAGGAACTATGCCTGAGAAAAGTCCTGAAAGAGGAGGAAGGAGAAGAGATTAATCTACTTGACACGTTCTCTCCCATATTTACACTGGTCAATATTGAGTGGTCCCATTGGAATTATTTTTCTGCCTTTCCATAATGGAATGTTTGACTGCTTGGCTCTTTCTCAAGAAGCCATACCTCCATTCTCAACTCCCCACCTAGTAATGGGATGTATCATCTAAATATTGAAGTGATAGGTGAGCCAGATCCTGAATGTATGCAGCAGGTCCCTTCCTTGCAGGGGCTCTTTCAGGCAAGGCACTAAACAGAGATGATGAGCTGAGGGGGACAGGCAGTTGAACTTTGAGAGATGCAGGCAACAAGAGAATCTAAGGATGATATTTGGTGTTCCCATATAAGTAAGCATAATTGAAGTATATAGTGTATGTAGTTCATAATTTTACATACTTGTAATTATTCTCTGTGAAGTCAGTAGAGTTGAAAGTGGATTGAGATGGACAACTTTTATCAACTTTCTAACCTGGTGACTACTCTGTGGATTGATAGGCATAGTTGACTTTTGCAAATGCAAGTTAATAAAAATTCTCATCAGTAAACATGGTTTACATGCAGATTGTTCCCTTTTGCAGTAGATCTTCCAAGACACACACATTTCTCAAGACTGAAATGATACTGTCAGTCTCTTTTTAAATCATTTTAGGAGATCAGGTTAGAGGCTGTCACAGTGGGTAACTCACATGACTTTTCAATTCAATATGCCTTTAACTCTCTTAACATATAGTAGCTGTCAAATGCAACAACTAGAAAATCATCTTGTCAGAAAACTCTAGGCCAAACATCTTTTCTGGGAGTTCATAGGTTTTAGTATTTGTTGTTGTTGTTTTGTGCCAATTAAGAAAGTTTTATTGATAACCTAAGCTAAATTAACTTTGAACAGCATCAAAATTCACAACAATGCATTTTTCTTGAATGCAGAAGAAACAGACACTGTCCTGGATGCCTTTTCCTCCTACCTCCTTTCCATCTCTTGAAAAAGCACTGCTTCCTTTCCTCAGTGTCACCCACTCCTTTCTCTTTTGACCTTTGCCCCTCCTTGTTCTACCTCTTCTCCTTTACCCTCTTTTACATGGGAGGGGCATTCTTCTTCATGATTGCTATTTAAAATAAACCAAATGGTGTTCTGTCAAAGGTAATTTAATTTTGAAATGATATCCTTTTCATTTTAAGAAGAAAATTGAAAACAAATAAGGGTTTGTTTACAAATAATTCATCTCAATACATTTACCAAAGTCAAAGTACAAAATATATCCACCCCAAAGTCAAATACAGCTACCAAAAAAAAAAAAAAAAAAACTTTCAAAAAACCATCCTTTCCAAATTAACCTAGTTGGAAAGAATGTTGGGGTTCATACTAAGCTCATCTGCACTTGGTATAATAAGAAAAAAAAAAAAACAGAACAAAGATGTGCAGATAAATTCTTGAACAACACTACACATCACATTGCAGTAAAATGGGGTATTTAAGATAATCTAAGCAAATATCCTGCCATCTGGGATGTTTTCCTGATCTTTCTCAAACAGTATTAGAGTGAAAACAAATCACAACAATGTAAACTTTTCAGTACATAGACAATTATGAATCTTTGCCTCTTATGCAGGGATGCTGCTGCTGCTGCTAAGTTGTTTCAATCGTGTCAGACTCTGTGCGACTATGTAGATGGCAGCCCACCAGGCTCCCCCATCCCTGGGATTCTCCAGGCATGAACACTGGAGTGGGTTTCCATTTCTTTTTCCAACGCATGAAAGTGAAAAGTGAAAGTGAAGTCTTTCAGTCATGCATGACTCTTAGCGATCCCATGGAGTGCAGCCTACCAGGTTCCTCCGTCCATGGGATTTTCCAGGCAAGAGTGCTGGAGTGGGGTGCCATTGCCTTCTCTGCTTATGCAGGGATACTACATAATATATTTTAATATAAAAGTCACAGATATTCAGTTCTCAGATGAAAAGTCCAAATTAATAAGAAAGAACAAAATAAATAAATAAACTTAATAGCCCAATTCAAGGAGATAGAACAATGAAAATATACTCAATGAAGCAAAAGTAAACAATAAAGAAAACAAATAAATAAGAAGAAAGGAAAAACATAACTAACAAAGCTATTCAAGAGTATTTTCTTTGAGGAAAATATCTAAATTGTTATTTTGTTAGTTAACTGAATCAAGAAAAAGAGGAAGGATGGTAAACATACAAAACAAGACCTTAAATGTAGAAACAGCCAAATGTTCCAGGGATGTTACAGATGACTTTGCTCAATTCTAGGCTAATAAACTTGAAATGGATAAGATTAATGATTTGCTACATTGTGTTTTATAATTTGACCTTAGAGAGACTGAATATCTAAACAATCTCACTGCCATAGAACACATCAAGTTTATTAAAAATCATCCTATAAATAACAATATATTCAGATAATGTCAAAATATAATTTTCAAAGACTAGAAAAAACAAATTCTCCTAATACTTTAAAAGTTCTTCAAAATGTATAGAAAAAAGACATTTCTAAAAACATTCTAAAATGTTTCTATGTTACTCTAAACTTGAAATCAAGTTCAAAGTTATTACAAAAACAAAAACTACATAATAATTGTTTATGAATATTTAATGTACAAATTCTCAATAAAGTGAAAGAAAGTCAAAGCATTAGCCATTCAATCAGGTCTGACTCTTTGCAGACCCCATGGACTTCAAGCTCCTCTGTCCATGGGATTCTCCAGGCAAGGATATTGGAGTGGATTGTCATTCCCTTCTTCAGGAGATCTTTCCAACCCAGGGATTTAACCTGTGTCTCCTGCACTGCATGCTGATTCTTTACCATCTGAGCCATAAGGGAAGCCAAGTTGTCAATAAAACATTATAAAACAAAAATAAAATGCAACAGCATATTAAAATGATGCTACTTCATGACATTATTCCCATTTTATTTTTATTAATAATATATTATTAGTTTTGATCTTTTAGAAACATATTTTTGATTTTTAAATGTAACACATACTGTCTTATAGGTATGTTAATATATCATCATTAATATATTTATGTGGAAATTTAATTAGTAGAGGACATCTTACTTTTCCAAACAATAAAAACATAAATAGAGGTGTCAATTAAAATTGGGTTTAAATCCCATCCTTGGCAGCTACTTCTTGGTTGGGTAACTGGGTGAAGTGACACTGTCTCACAGGGTAGCAGAGTGATATATACCATAAAACACTTATTAGCCAGTGACATCAATAGGTCCTCTAACAGAATTAACTACCATTACAACTATCATTGATATGGGTATTTGATAATGGCAAATAATTATAATTTTATACATGTATGTTTGCATTTATCATCTGAAAAAAGCAAAGAACTTTTTTGATAAAAATTCAAAAGATGGCTAATTTATAGGGAACAACAAAACAAATAGAAAGATGAACCATCATGAAAATTACTTGGGTGTACTCAACGGTTTGAGTGCTTTTAACCAGCTACTCAGAAACAAGTGTGTAGAGTTGAGCTGTTGGATGAAGGTGCTTTTTTTTTTTTTTTTTTTTTTACAGTATTGTGTTGGTTTTGCCATACACTGACATGAATCCACCATGGGTATACATGTGTTCCCCTTCCAGAACCCCCCTCCTAACCTCCCTCCTGATTCCATCCCTCTTTGACAACATGGCCCAAAGTTCTTCCTGGTCCTAGAGTCCAAGTAGTAAATACCAAAGAAAACCTACAGGCTTCACTCTCCAATTAGATATTAATTTAAAAAGAAGAGCCACACATTCATCAAGTGATTTCCTCCCAGTTTTTAGCATAGAAAAATTCAATTGAGAAAATATTTAGTGATTTTTTAATCTTGTATGAAATGCTCTTTAAACTTATTCTCCCATGGAGAGATTAATGAATAGTTTGTTTCACAGGTTAAAAATTCCACTGCAGTACGATATATGCAAAGTCATTGTCATACTTTACCTGACGATTCATTTTTATTGAACTATTCCCCAACTGGCACTCATTTTCCCTCTGTGAATCCTTACATTAATGAGAAAATGACAAATATCCAACAGATTTAAAGTTATTTCATCATTCATCCACCTGGAGTTTTCTCATGATCAAGCCAGTTCTTTATTCCAGGGTATTGAAGAAACATAAAAGTGTAATTCCATTTATTTTCTAGTTTCTGAAATGAATATTAAGAAATAGATTCAGGCATACAGAAAAGTAAATTAAGGGCTATTTTAAACAAGCACACTCTCCCAATGATATCTTTGTCCTCTGTGGTCAACAACCACCAAGACTCCAGTGGTCCCGTGCACGGAACCACGTGCAGAATCATGCACTGCCAGTTTCATCTTTTGACTCCATCATACACACTGAGATGTTTAGCCAGAATTTGGAAGTTCAGTCCTTAGGCAGTAATGAAGTAAACCAGTACATCCAAAGTTCAAAATGTTAAACACACTCCACATCGCATAATTCTTCTCATTTCCTGAGTGAAGCAACTATGTAAATGTATTTAAAAATTTAGAAAAACAGAAAAAATTAGAGATATTGAAAAAATTGAAATATAGAAAAGTATAGAAACTGTAATGTTGAAATACAAACTAAAATAATTGTGACAGAATTAAATGGCAAATATTTTTAAAGTTTGAAACTCTGAATTTCTTCTGATTTAAGCATTTTAGAGATTGTAGGAACATAACCACAAATTTAGCTGTTTAAATCAACAAAAAATAAGGCCTTTTGTATGGGTCATTCCAAAGTTGCCTATGAAGTCATTGAATAGTAAACTGTGCACAATATAGATTATGCTGCGTTATTCTTCACCCTGGCACCCCTATCAGAGTGCCCAACTCACACGTGCTCCATTGAGATTATTGAATGGAACTTATACCCATGCACTTAATTTAAAAGCCCATGAAACATAACTCAAACTTTGTACTTGTTTGTGTTAATATTTTTTCATATAATATTAAACAGCTTTTTTAAAAAGCCCATGAGTAGCAAATTAAGGTTTTACTTTGAAAACTCACCTTTCAAGTTTGTAAAAACCCCTTCCAGTTTAGTGATCTGGTGATTTATGAGTTAGAACTCTATTGATTTCAACTGACAGAAAGCCTGAAGAGCAATGGTCTAAATAAGATGAGCATCAACACATGCAGAACATAACTCCTCTCTGTAAGAATTCAGAGCAGGGAAGGATAAGCATTCTAAAGCAGAAATGATTTTATTCAAAGGGTTGGATTATTACCAAGTCAGTGGAGGGACAGAAGGCACTGTTACCAGGCTGGGAGCAACTCAGAGGTGGCCAAGCTGGAGCGCTCTTGCCTCTGATGCCCTCAGGAAACGTTTTGCCCTACAGCATCCTCAGAGCACATACAGCTGGGACTGGCCCCCCAAGGCTGTGATATAAGGGTTGGGAAGTCATGCAAGAAACTGGCCAATACCACAATTGCTTCTGTTCTCCAAGAAACTGGAGAAAAAACTCTGGGAGCTGCTGCAGGAGTGAAGCACCCTGCTGTCCCCTTGTTGCCAGCAGATTCATGCCTAACTCAAGTGAGCATGTGAGTGCAATAAGGTCAGGAGTGAAGTGATGCCCAAACCTATCTATAAGGAATTCAACAAAGGATGGTACTTTTCAGCTTCTCTAAACAGAAAACAGAGGTTTTCATCCACATCTTTACAAATGACCTAATTTCATTCCTTTTAATGGCTTAGTGACATTCCATTGCATATATGTACTACATCTTTGTGGATTCTTCTGTCAATAGATACAAGCTGTTTCTGTGTCTTGGCTATTGTAAGTAGTGCTATAATAAACATTGAGGTACATGTGTCTTTCCCTATTATAATTTTCCCAGTGTATATGCCTAATAGTAGGATTGTAGGGTCATTTGGTAGGGGGGGAAAGGGGTTAGATGAATTGGGAGATTAGGTTTGACCTATATAAATAATCATTCAAGCTAGGCTTGCTTCAATAGTAGGGTAAACAGAGAAATTCCAGATATACAAACTGTATTTAGAAAAGGTAGAGGAACCAAAGGTCAAATTTCCAACATCTATTGGATCATAGAAAAAGCAGAGGGATATGTGAAAAACATCTACTTCTGCTTCGCTGATTATGCTAAAGCCTTTGAATGTGGATCACAGCAGACTATGGAAAATTCTTAAAATTTCTATTTGGAATACCAGACCACCTTACCTGCCTCCTGAGAAACTTGTATGCAGGTCAAGAAGCAACAATTAGAACCAGATATGAAACAACAGACTTGTTCCAAATTGGGAAAGGAGTATGTCAAGACCGTATATCGTCACCCTGCTTATTTACCTTATATGCAAGGAACATCATGCAAAATTCCAGGCTGGATGAAGCACAAGAGAAATATCAATAACCTCAGTTATGCAGATGACACTACCCTTATGGCAGAAAGTGAAGAGGAAGTAAAGTGCTTCTTGCTGAAGTTGAAAGAGGAGAGTGAAAACACTGGCTTAAGACTCAACATTCAAAAAACAAAGATTATGGCATCTGGTCCCATCACTTCATGGCAAATAGATGAGGAAACAATGAAAACAGTGACAGACTTTATTTTCTCAGGTTCCAAAATCACTGCAGAGAGTGACTGAAGCCATAAAATAAAAGATGATTGCTCCTTGGAAGAAAAGTTATGACAAAACTATATAGCATATTTAAAAGCAGAGACATCACTTTGCCAACAAAGGTCCATATAGTCAAAGCTATATTTTTTCCAGTAGTCATGTATGGATGTGAAAGTTGGACCATGAAGAAGGCTGAGTGCTAAAGAATTGGTGCTTTAAAACTCTAGTGGTGGAGAAGACTCTTGAGAGTCTTTTGTACAGCAAGTAGTTCAAACCAGTCAATTCTAAAGGAAGTCAATCCTGATGTTTTTTGGAAGGACTGATGATGAAGCTGAAGCTCCAATATTTTAACCACCTAATGCAAAGAACCAACTCACTGGAAAAAAAAAAAAACTGGTAATGGGGAAGATTAAGTGCAGGAAGAGAAGGGGACAACAGAGGGTGAGGTGGGTGGGTGGCATCATTGATTCAATGGACATGAGTTTGAGCAAACTCTGGGAGATAGTGAAGGACAGGGAAGTTTGGCATGTTGCAGTTCATGGGGTCACAATGAGCCGGACATGACTGAGCAACCAAATAATAACAACAATATATAGTATCATGTATAAAATAGATAGCTAGTGGGGAGCTTCTGTATAGCACGGGGAGCTCAGCTCGGTGCTCAGTGATGATCTAGATGGGTGGTATAGGGGAGGAGTGTGAGAGAGCCTCAAAAGGGAGGGGATATATGTATACTTACAGCTGATTCACTTCATTGTACAGCAGAAGCTGACACAACATCAAGAAGCAATTATGCTCCAATAAACAAAAAAGAAAACAGAAATGAAAATAAGAATGTATTGCAAGTTGTGGGGGGAGGCAATCTGGGAGTCTGGAAGTATGAAGTCATACCAATGGGGTTCCTTGAGGTCACCAAGCATTCAGGTTCTTGGAGCACTGTGCCTGTGAGCCCTTGACCTGACCCTTCGTCTCCACACCTGCACGTTAAGGACAGCTGTGAAGGCAGGGGCAGGAGGAAAGGGGCAGAGAATGTGGGCCTGCTGTATGGTCAGGCGGTGTGTGGGAAGCTGCTACTCAGTCTCATCTACATCTTGTTGGCCAATATGGCTTACAGACGATCCCAGCTGACAGGGAAGGAGACACAGAGAATATTTGGTCTGTGCACAGGCCATAGTGTGCCCACTGAGAGCCGGGCTTCTATTCCAAAGAAGGAACAAATCATGTTCTACACAGTCATGGATTCCAGGAGCGCAGATTATATACTCTCTGTGGAATAGCAGGTATGCTGATATTTGTTGTTTACTATTGATTTAATTATCATAATTATATCATATCAGTCTTTTAACACTTCTTGATGAATAGTGAAATTTGGGTAGGACAGGTTAAAGTTTTAGATTGGTCAAAAAAAAAAAAAGCCTGCTCCAATCCTAAAGCATGTATACATTTTAAAATTAATAACCCATCAGACTTGAAAATTGCAAAGAATATAGTCTTTGATAAAAGAAATAGCAAAGATATGCTGTTCTTTATTTTGTTTTCCCAAGGTGCACCCACAGTTAGAGTTATGTCTGGGCCTGTTTAAATGAGGTGCGGTCAGTGAAGCCAGAGGATATAGGTCAAGCTTTAGCTTGTTGTGGGTTTCCTTAACTCCCCTCTGCAGGCTTTACCAACAACACCCTCTCTTTAACATAGAAAACTGACTATTTTTCTAGTTTATGTAAATTACTTTAAAATTACAGTTTCAAGATAAATACTTCAGTTATATCTTCTAAGTTGATTGCTGAATAAATCTTATTTTAGGAATTGTGAAGCTATGGCTTATTTCAACATGTTTAAACATAATTTTATTGGATAGAGAAGAGAGCGTGCATGGAATAATACAGAAAGTGCTCTGTTTTTGTTTTGTTTTTTTGGCATCTAGTTTCTTTTTCTCAAGTTTACATTGTGAGTTTTAACATATTGGTGAGCATAACAAATACTGTTTTTTCCATAGTTGCTGAATTAAAATAGCATCCCGTTGTTAAATCTATCATAATTTACTCATTTATTTTGACACATATGGCATATTTCAAAATTAAAATTATTGTAAATGTGATACTATGGTTATCTTTATAGTTATTTTTGTTTTTAAACACATTCTGCATTTATTTCAGGCCACATAGTATACTTAAATTCGTATTAGTTGATATTACCAAACACATTTCCACTCTGGTTACCACCTTTTATCAGCAGCACTAGAGGATTCCAATGTCTTCCCAACCTCACCAATGTTAGTATTATGTGTATTTCTCATTTGAGCCATGTTTTCTATTCAGTATTATTTTCATTATGTAGTTCTTGCCAAGACAAACTCTCTCCACTTCACATAAGAATAACTGGCCAATCAAAAATGTAAAATAAGAGACACAAACAAGCTAGCTAGCAGTCTAATAGGAAGAAAGAGCGCTGACAAATTGATGTAGGTGTGTGTCCTTTAGATGTAGTTTTAACAAAAAGGGTTCCCTTGCATATTGAATCCACTCTCCATTAAACAAGAGTGTTTCAGAAATGAAAGAAGATTTCAAGCAGGGTTAATTGAATCAAATAAAATGTCAAGTGATCTGTGGAAACAGTATTATTCTTCAACTCACTGACAGTTTATTTGATCAAATGAGTTTCAGGTATTGTGGGAAAGTTTTAAGAATGCTTTAACTGTTGCTATTTAGAGTCAGCACACTTCTTTGGGGCTAACCATCACTGCATCCCTGCTCTGTGCAGCTTATTCTGTGAATACCTGTGAAGGTGTGAATCAGTCAAAGGAATTCATAACATTGGGTTGTTCTCCTGGTTGGCTGTAGTCAATCTTATTGAAAAGGCACCAGCCTAGTGAAATGACGCTCCTTCTTGGTAAGTAAATGGCCTACAACCTTAAAATTGGCATAGTACAGACATACAGAATACATCATGTGAAATGTGGGACTGGATGAAGCACAAGTTCTAATCAAGATTACCAGGAGAAATATCAATAACCTCAGATATGCAGATGACACCACCCTAATGGCAGAAAATGAAGAGGAATTAAAAAGCCTCTTGATGAAGGTTAAAGAGGAGAGAGAGAAACCTGGCTTAGAACTTAACTTTCAAAATCTAAGATCCTGACATCTGGTCCCATCACTTCATGGCAAATAGATGGGGAAACAAAGGAAATAGTGACAGACTTTATTTTCTTGGGCTCCAAAATCACTGCAGCCATACAATGAAAAGACATTTGGCCCTTGGAAGAAAATCTATTACCAACCTAGATAGCATATTAAAAAGCAGAGACATTACTTTGCTGATGAAAGCCAATATAGTCAAAGCTATGGTTTTTCCAGTAGTCATGTATGGGTGTGAGAGCTGGACCATGAAGAAGGCTGGGTGCCAAAGAAGACTCTTGAGGTTCCCTTGGACAGCAAGGAAATCAAACCGGTCTGTCCAAAAGGAAATCAACCCTGAGGATTCACTGAAAGGACCAATGTTGAAGCTGAAGCTCCAGTATTTTAACCACCTGTTTCAAAGAGCTGACTCATTGGAAAAGACCCTAATGCTGGGAAATATTGAAGGCAAGAGGAAAAGTGGATAACAGAGGTAGTTAGATAGCATCACTGATTCAATGGACATTAGTTTGAGCAAGCTTCGGAAAATAATGAAGGACAGGGTAGCCTGGCATGCCTGCAGTCCATGAGGTCACAAAGAGTCAGACACTCCTGACTGAACAAGAACAACAAAAGACAAATAGCAAAGATAAAATCAAAAGTCTACTATGACCCACACAGACCTGATCTCTGTCTGAAATAAAGTTTCCGTTTCTTTTTGTCACCACCAAGCATTCATCATTTTTTGTTTGTTTGTTTGTTTGTTTTAGCACACTCAAGCTTTTATTCTTCACTATATTTTTTAGCTTTATTATGCTTGTATCAATTTTTACAATTTTTATTTTATTGGATTAAATACATTTAACATGAGTTCTATGTTCTTATTTTTAAGTACAAAACAAATGATTGTTGACTAAATGTGCAAGGTTGTTACTGGAGACCTTTGGAGTTCTCTCACATAGCTTGACTGAAACTTATAAATTTATAAAGAAATGAAAGATACTACTTTTATGCTATTGAATATTAAAATTTTAAAATTGTGGGTGTAGGAGTGGATATTGAAAATCACTGAGAATGTAAAAAACTCCACTATGTAAAAATGACTTGGCACCATTGCACAAATATTAAATCATGATCTTAACCATGTTTCAAAGATCATACAAATAAATAAAAAAGGAAAAATGAAACAAATTCTGAAAAAAATGGAGTCATTTGTAAAAGTATTTAATTTTAGAAATACCAAAAGGAAAAATAATTTAAAGTTAATCAAATGTTCAAAAAATCTAAGAGATCTTTTAAAATTTTTATTTGTTTTAGTTGGAGGATAATTACTTTACAATATTGTGACATTTTTTGCCATATATCAATATGAATCAGCCATAAGCATATATGTGCCCCCTCCCTCCTGAATCCCCCTCTCATCTCCCTCTCTACCTTGACTGATAAAACGATGATGTAAAATGTTATTTGTTTTGTCAATTTAAATGTTTTAAAGTTATATACATAAATTTATATAGATTATATAAATATATTCCTAATTAGATCATATAATACTAAGAATATGTTTTCATCTAGTCTTTAACTAAAAATATAAATAAGCTAATGTGTTTCCTATCATAATTCCATAATTCCAGTGAAGTTATGATAAAAGTGGACAAATATTAGTAAGCCCAAAGCATCACTGAAAAGAGGGTGTTATATTCAAATCAGAGACTTTGAAGATTTCCTAGAAAAGAAATGCTACTAAAATTTGAGAGACTGGTTATGAAATGTCTAGAAGGTATGTGACACAGAATTCTGACTAACACGTTGTAGAAACCAGCTGGAAAGTAAACTACAATCTCCAGCGATTGATAAAGAACTAGTCAGAACCTGGTCAGTGACTGACAGCTGCCCTATATTTTGTCTTTGCTTATCTCAACCAGCTAGAGCCAAATACATGGCCAGATTAATCACAAATGTGACTTGTCTTTTGTTAGCTCACCTCCAGCTTCCCTATACTAGCAATGAATTTTGCTATAGTGTGGTCTAAAATTGAAATTACTCTAACAACTAATGAAAATGCTTTTCCCACCACTCTGAAAACCAATCATTTCCAATCTTTTTATTTTTATCAGTCTAATGAGTGAAGATTGTGTCCCCCCATTTAAAGCTGAAATTTTCTGACTCTTGGTGCAGTTACACTTTTTGTCTATGATTTTACTAGTGAGTTTAAATTATTTGCTATTTTACAGCTTTTCCAGATATCTTTTGGCATATTCTCCCATTTCTCATTCATTTAGAGGTGCTCTGTATATATTTGTCCTTCCTGCAATATACATTTTCCATTTGCAATTATATTTACTTTAATCATATTATTTCTGGTAACACAGAAGTTATTGATTTTATGTATTCCTATAACTCAGCTTTTTTCTCCTGCTAAAGTACACATTTCTTTTGTTGGCACACTGTATTTCTAGTAAAGTATTACCAAAAGCTTTTTAAGCATTAAATACAATAATTATATGGTTTTCCTCATTGAATGAGTTAGAGTAAAGATGTGGGCTTCCCAGGTGGTGCTAGTGTTAAAGAATCCACCTGCCAGTGCAGGAGACATGAATGACTAAGAATCAATTCCTGGATCAGGAAGATCCCCTGGAGGAAGGCACAGCGACCCACTCCAGTATTCTTTCCTGGAGAATCTCATGGACAGAGGAGTTTTGTGGGCTACAGGCGACGGGGTAACAAAGAGTTGGATATGACTGAAGTGATTTAGCATGCATGCATACACAGTAAAGATGTACAGAAGCAAATTCCCTCATTTTGGAGACACTCACATCCTTGGATTAAATATTTTATTTGGTCAATAAAATTTGATTGCTAATGTAATATCTAGTAGCAATATTTTACTCGTGATAATTGGTTAGGAGCTAATTTCCTTTTTGATGATATCCTTGTTTGATTGTGTTTTCAGTTTGGATTAGTCTCAAAAAATAAATTGAAAAACTTTCCGTGTCAAAGAGCTTACATACCATGGACATTGCTTGATCTCTGAAGGTGTGGTGAAATTCGGTTGTTTAGTGGCTAAGTCATGTGTGACTCTTTGGTGGACTGTAGCCAGCCAAGCTCCTCTTTCCGTGGGATTTCCCCCACAAGAATACTGAAGTGGGTTACATTTCCTTCTCCAAGGAATCTTCCCAATCCAGGGACCAAACTCATGTCTCCTGCATTAGCAGGCAGATTTTTTACCACTGAGCCACCAGGGAAGCCCATGGTGAAATATATCCATTAAAAAGTATTTGTTCTTAATGTTTGCTTCTGATTTTTTTTTTCTTTTCCAGATACGGATATTTATTGTTTTTTGTAATTCTTCTATGATAATTTTTCTTATTCTATTTTTCTGTTTCTTAAATTAACTTAATAGATTTAAGTTTTCTGAAAAAATAGCATATTTCATTTAAGTTTTCTGAGTTATTTATTTCATTTCATGAAGATTTTTCTTGTAAGTCATTCCTTATTTGTTACACTTTGCTTGTGGCTCAACTGGTTAAATATCCGCCTGCAACAAGGAGGACCTGGGTTTGATCCCTGGGTTAGAAAGATCGCCTGGAGAAGGGAAAGCCTACATACTCCAGTATTCTGGCTTGGAGAATTCCACAGGGTCAAAAAAGAGTCAGACATGATTGAGCAAACTTCACTCATTTATGCAGATTTTCTTGTAAATTTTTCTTATTTTAGTCATTTTTTTCCCAGTTTTATTGAAGTACAAATTCTGAAAAGAGTGAAGAACATACCTGAAGGCTCTTCCTCTCCCTTTTTTAAAACTACAAATATTGAGATCAATAATCATTCACAAGTAACACTCTGCCTGATGCAAAAGTGTCTGCCAAATGCAAATGGTGGCTAACTCTCTCACTGTAAAAAAGTTCTAAATAAATGGCCTCAGTTTGCTCATATTGACTCTTCTCAATGTATTCCACATGCTTACATATGTGTATTTATACATAATAAAGAGCAAAGAAATTTGCAACTCATCAATAATTTCTGGAACTTAGGAAGTGATGTGGAATAATTTTTTCTTCGTTTTGAAGGCAATCATCCCAAAATGTCCAATTTTCAGGTATGGAAACCAAAGTGAATTTATAATAATCATGTAGTACATTGAGAGGGAGTCTCTTTAGCAATCAGCCTGTTCAGCTCTTCATCTTCACCTTTCCTGCTTTTCAAAAGAATTTCTTCTCTCTCTATTTATTTTATTTTTTCCCCAAAACCAACAAACAAACAAATGAAAAAAAAAAGAAAACATTTTGAGAGAAGTGCCAATTAGAATGCTGGCAGTTGAGGGAGAAGCAGAACAATGGTATATATTATTTACATTGAGATCAATAAGCATTCACAAGTTAAGTAACATTTTTAAAATAATAAAATAAATACAGGCTGTGACACAGATCATTCTTTCCTCAGTTCAGTTCAGTCGCTCAGTCATGTACGACTCTTTGTGACCCCATGAACCGCAGCATGCCAGGCCTCCCTGTCCATCACCAACTCCCGGAGTCCACCGAAACCCATGTCCATTGAGTCCATGATGCCATCCAGCCATCTCATCCTCTCTCGTCCCCTTCTCCTCCTGCCCTCAATCTTTCCAGCATCAGTCTTTTCATATGAGTCAGCTCTTCACACCAGGTGGGCCAAAGCATTGTAGTTTCAGCTTTAACATCAGTCCTTCCTATGATCTCCTTTAGGATGGACTGGTTGGATCTCCTTGCAGTCCAAGGGACTCTCAAGAGCCTTCTCTAATACCACACTTCAAAAGCATCAATTCTTCGGCACTCAGCTTTCTTTATAGTCCAACTGTCACATACATACATGACTACTGGAAAAACCATAGCCTTTACTAGATGGACCTTTGTTGGCAAAGTAATGTCTCTGCTTTCTAATATGCTGTCTAGGTTGGTCATAACTTTCCTTCCAAGGAGTAAGTGTTTTATAATTCCACAGCTACAATCACCATCTACAGTGATTTTGGAGCTCCTCAGAATAAAGTCAGCCACTGTCTCCCCATCTATTTGCCATGAAGCAATGGGATCAGAGGCCATGATCTTAGTTTTCTGAATGTTTTTTAAGCCGACTTTTTCACTCTCCTTTTTCTTTTTATCAAAAGGTTCTTTAGTTCTTTTTCACTATCTGCCATAAGGGTGGTGTCATCTGCATATCTGAGGTTATTGATATGTCTCCCAGCAGTATTGATTCCAGCTTGTACTTCCTCCAGCCCAGCATTTCTCATGATGTACTCTACATATTAGTTAAATAACACAGTGACAATATACAGCCTTGACATACTGCTTTACCTATTTGGAACTAGTCTGTTGTTCCATGTCCAGTTCTAACTGCTACTTCCTGACCTGCATACAGGCTTCTCAAGATACAGGTCAGATGGTCTGGTATTCCCATCTCTTTCAGAATTTCCACAGCTTTTTGTGATCCAGACAGTCAAAGGCTTTGGCATAGTCAACAGAGCAGAAATAGATGTTTTTTCTGGAACTCTTTTGCTTTTTCAATGATCCAGTGGATGTTGGCAACTGATCTCTGGTTCCTCTTCCTTTTGTAAAATCAGCTTGAACCTCTGGAAGTTCACAGTTCATGTATTGCTGAAGCCTAGCTTGGAGAATTTTAAACATTACTTTATTCCAAGAAAGTGAAAGAACTCACCACATTGCCTTTTGTGGGGGATTGAGGAGCCTACTTATCTCTCCCTGCTTATCTTCTTTAAGGAAAGTTGGATGGTTCTGGTAACAGTATCCAATGCTGTCTTTATTATTCAGAGTTTGATCTTATGGAAAAAAGCACCATATCCAGGGAAAATTGTGTGACCTATCTTAAACAAAATAGTTTCTATTTTTCCTGTATGAATGGATAATCAAAAATAAACACATATTTGAGGAAAATAAAAAGAAAACATAATGACTCAGGTAAATTAAAATGTTAGAGAAGAAAATACTAAAAATTCTAGTGTGTCCCCAGAACAGAACACATGGTAATAGTATAAAGAAGAAACAAAGAAAACAAATATTTTTTTTTATTTTTTCTTTTCCCTTTTATTGTTTTTGCCATACAATGCTATGATATCACCATGGGTTTACATATGCTCCCCCACCAGAATCCCCCTCCCTCCTCCCTCCCTCCTACCTCCCCCCGGGAAATCTCGATGAACCACCCCCGAGCATCAATCCTGGGCCGGCGATTGATTAGACATATGATAATTAACATGTTTCAATGCCATTCTCCCATATCATCCAACCCTTACCCTCATCCACAGAATCCACGAGTCTATTCTATACATCTGTGTTCCTTTTGCTGTCTCGCATGTTGGGTTCTCATTACCGTCTTTCTAAATTCCATATATATGTGTTAATATACAGTATTGTTTTTGCTTCTGGCTTACTTCACTCTGGATAATGGGCTCCAGTTTCGTCCATCTGAGTAGAACTGCTTCAAATGAATTTTTCCTTAATGCTGAGTAACATTCCATTGTGTATATGTACCACTGCTTTCTTATCCATTCGTCAGTGAATGGGCATCTAGGTTGTTTCCATGTCCTGGCTATTGTAAACAATGTGGCGATGAACACTGGGGTACACGTGTCTCTTTCAATTCTGGTTTCCTCGGTGTATATGCCCAGCAGTGGAATTGCTGGGTCATATGGCAGGACTATTTGCAGCTGTTTCAGGAACCTCCACACAGTTTTCCATAGTGGCTGTACTAGTTTGCATTCCCACCAACAGTGTAAGAGGGTTCCCTTTTCTCCACATCCTCTCCAGCATTTATTGCTTGTAGATTTTTGGATTACAGCCATTCTGACTGGTGTAAAGTGATATCTCATTGTGGTTTTGATTTGCATTTCTCTGATAATGAGTGATGTTGAACATCTTTTCATGTGTTTGTTAGCCATTTTTATGTCTTCTTTGGAGAAATGTCTGTTTAGTTCTTTGGCCCACTTTTTGATTGGGTTGTTTATTTTTCTAGAATGGAGCTGCAGGAGTTGCTTGTATATTTTTGAGACTAATTGTTTGTCTGTTGCTTCATTGGCTATTCTTTTCTCCCATTCTGAAGGCTGTCTTTTAACCTTGCTTATAGTTTCCTTTGTTGTGCCGAAGCTTTTAATTTTAATTAGGTCCCATTTGTTTATTCGTGCTTTTATTTCCAGTATTCTGGGAGGTGGGTCATGTAGGATCCTGCTTTGGTTTATGTCAGAGAGTGTTTTCCCAATGTTATCCTCTAGGAGTTTTATAGTTTCTGGTCTTATGCTTAGATCTTTGATCCATTTTGAGTTTATCTTTGTGTATGGTGTTAGAAAGCGTTCTAGTTTCATTCTTTTACAAGTGGCTGTCCAGTTTTCCCAACACCACTTGTTAAAGAGGTTGTCTTTTCTCCATTGTATATTCTTGCCTCCTTTGTCAAAGATAAGGTGTCCATAGATGCATGGATTTATCTCTGGGCTTTCTATTCTGATCCATTGATCTATATTTCTGTCTTTATGCCAGTACCATACTGCCTTAATGACTGTGGATTTGTAGTATAGCCTAAAGACAGGTAGGTTGATTCCTCCAGTTCCATTTTTATTTCTCAAGATTGCTTTGGGTATACGAGGATTTTTGTATTTCCATACAAATTGAGAAATTATTTGTGCTAATTCTTTGAAAAAGACCTCTAGTAGCTTGATAGGAATTGCATTGAATCTATAGATTGCTTTGGGTAGTATACTCATTTTCACTATATTGATTCTTCCAATCCATGAACACAGCACATTTCTCCATCTGTTTGTGTCCTCTTTGATTTCTTTCATCAGTGTTTTATAGTTTTCTATATAGAAGTCTTTTGTTCCTTTAGGTAGAAATACTCCTAAGTATTTTATTCTTTTTGTTTCGATGGTGAATGGAATTGTTTCCTTAATTTCTCTTTCTGATTTCTCACTGTTAGTGTATAGGAATGCCAGGGATTTCTGTGTGTTGATTTTGTATCCTGAAACTTTGCTATATTCACTGATTAGCTCTAGTAATTTTCTCGTAGAGTCTTTAGGGTTTTCAATATAGAGGATCATGTCATCTGCAAACAGAGAGAGTTTTACTTCTTCTTTTCCAATCTGGATTCCTTTGATTTCTTTATCTGCTCTGATTGTTGTGGCCAAGACTTCCAAAACTATGTTGAAAAATAGTGGTGAGAGTGGGCACCCTTGTCTTATTCCTGACTTCAGGGGAAATGCTTCCAGTTTTTCACCATTGAGGATAATGTTTGCTGTGGGTTTGTCATATATAGCTTTTATTATGTTGAGGTATGTCCCTTCTATTCTTGCTTTTTGGAGGGTTTTTGTCATAAATGGATGTTGAATTTTGTCAAAGGCTTTCTCTGCATCTATTGAGATAATCATGTGATTTTTATTTTTCAATTTGTTAATGTGGTGTATTACATTGATTGATTTGCGAATATTGAAGAATCCTTGCATCCCTGGGATAAAGCCTACTTGATCATGATGT
This sequence comes from Antilocapra americana, assembly GCA_007570785.1. Classification (NCBI taxonomy): domain Eukaryota; kingdom Metazoa; phylum Chordata; class Mammalia; order Artiodactyla; family Antilocapridae; genus Antilocapra; species Antilocapra americana. The sequence goes on from ML661345.1 coordinate 945,779, forward strand.
ATGATTTTTTTAATGTGTTGTTGGATTCGATTTGCTCGAATTTTGTTAATGATTTTTGCATCTAAGTTCATCAGTGATATTGGCCTGTAGTTTTCTTTTTTTGTGGCATCTTTGTTGGGTTTTGGAATTAGGGTGATGGTGGCCTCATAGAATGAGTTTGGAAGTTTACCTTCCTCTGCAATTTTCTGGATGAGTTTGAGTAGAATAGGTGTTAGCTCTTCTCTAAATTTTTGGTAGAATTCAGCTGTGAAGCCATCTGGTCCTGGGCTTTTGTTTTTTGGAAGATTTCTGATTATGGTTTCAATTTCCGTGCTTGTGATTCGTCTATTAATATTGTCTATCTCTTCCTGGTTTTTTCTTGGAAAGTTGTACTTTTCTAGGAATTTGTCCATTTCATCCAAGTTTTCCAGGTTATTTGCATATAGTTGCTGATAGTAATCTCTTATGATCCTTTGTATTTCTGTGTTTTCTGTTGTGATCTCTCCGTTTTCATTTCTAATTCTGTTGATTTGGTTCTTCTCCCTTTGTTTCTTGATGAGTCTGGCTAATGGTTTGTCAATTTTATTTATCTTCTCAAAGAACCAGCCTTTGGCTTGGTTGATTTTTGCTATGGTCTCTTTTGTTTCCTTTGCATTTATTTCTGCCCTGATTTTTAAGATTTCTTTCCTTCTACTAGACCTGGGCTTCTGCATCTCTTCCCTTTCTAGTTGCTTTAGGTGTAAAGTAAGGTTATTTATTTGATTTTTTTCTTGTTTCCTGAGGTGAGCTTGAATTGCTATGAACTTTCCCCTTAGCATTGCTTTCACAGTGTCCCATAGGTTTTGGGCTGTTGTGTTTTCATTTTCATTCATTTTTATGCATAACTGAATTTCATTTTTTATTTCTTCTGTGATTTGTTGATTATTCAGCAGTGTGTTGTTGAGCCTCCATATGTTGGAAGTTTTGAAAGGTTTTCTCCTATAATTGATATCTAATCTCACTGCATTGTGGTCAGAAAAGATGCTTGGGATGATTTCAATATTTTTGAATTTATCAAGGTTAGATTTATGGCCCAGGATGTGATCTATCCTGGAGAAGGTCCCGTGTGCACTTGAGAAAAAAGTGAAATTCCTTGTTTTGGGATGGAATGACCTATAGATATCAATTAGGTCTAGTTGGTCTATTGTATCATTTAAAGTTTGAATTTCCTTGTTACTTTTCTGTCTAGTTGATCTATCCATTGGTGTGAGTGGTGTATTAAAGTCTCCCACTATTATTGTGTTGTTGTTAATTTCCCCTTTCATACGTGTTAGCATTTGCCTTACATATTGTGGAGTTCCTATGTTGGGTGCATAAATATTTATAATTGTTATTTCTTCTTCTTGGATTGATCCTTTGATTATTATGTAATGTCCATCTTTATCTCTTTTCACTGCCTTTATTTTAAAGTCTATTTTATCTGATATGAGTATTGCCACTCCTGCTTTCTTTTGGTCTTTATTTGCATGGAATATCTTTTTCCAGCCTTTAACTTTCAGTCTATATGTGTCCCTAGGTTTGAGGTGGGTCTCTTGTAGAAAACATATATAGGGGTCTTGTTTCTGTGTCCAATCAGCCAATCTTTGTCTTTTGGTTGGGGCATTCAACCCGTTTACATTTAAGGTAATTATTGATAAGTATGATCCCCTTGCCATTTATTTTATTGTTTTGGGTTTGAGATTATCTATCCCATCGGTGTTTCCTATCTAGGCAAGATCCTTTAGCAGTCGTTGTAGGGCTGGTTTGGTGTTGCTGAATTCTCTCAGTTTCTGCTTGTCTGAAAAACTTTTGAATTCTCCTTCAAATTTGAATGAGATCCTTGCAGGGTACAGTAATCGGGGCTGTAGATTGTTTTCTTCCCTGACTTTAAGAATGCTCTGCCATTCCCTTCTGGCCTGAAGCGTTTTCATTGAGAGATCAGCTGTTGTCCTTATGGGATTCCCCTTGTGAGTTATTTTTTGCTTCTCCCTTGCTGCTTTTAATATTTGGTCTTTGTATTTGATATTTGTTAATTTGATTAATTTGTGTCTTGGGGTGTTCCGTTTGGGGTTCATTATATTTGGGACTCTCTGTGTTTCTTGGACATGAGTGGCTATTTGCTTCCCCATTTTAGGGAAATTTTCAACAATTATCTCTTCAAGAATTTTCTGATGGTCTTTCTTTTTGTCTTCTTCTTCTGGGCCTCCTATGATTCGAATATTGCTGCGTTTAATATTGTCCCAGAGGTCTCTAAGATTGTCCTCATTTCTTTTAATTCTTTTTTTCATTTTTCCTTTCTGTTTCATTTATTTCTGCCATTCTGTCTTCTACCTCACTTATCCTGTCTTCTATCTCTGTTATTCTACTGTTGGTTCCCTCCAGGGTGTTTTTGATCTCATTTATTGCATTATTTATTGTATTTTGACTCTTTTTCATTTCTGCTAAGTCCTTGTTAAAGCTTACCTGCATCTTTTCAATCCTTGCCTGCAGGTTATTGAGCTGCAACTCCAACGTATTTTCCAGGTTTTGGATCATTTTCACTATCATTATTCAGAATTCTTTGTCAGGTAGACGTCCTATCTCTTCATCTTTTGTTTGGTCTAGGGGATATTTATCCTGTTCCTTTACTTGCTGGGTATTTCTCTGCCTTTTCATCTTGTTTATCTTGGTGTATTGTCCCTTTATTGTGGGGGTTCCTCACTATGGGAGGGGTTGGATGTGTGGTTTGTCGAAGTTTCTTGGATGGGAAAGCTTGTGTGGTGTTCTGGTGGGTGGATCTGGGTTTCCTCAATGTTACTAGCAATGGAGTGTCCAGTAAAGTGTTTTGAGGTGTCAGTGGACTTGGTGTGACCTTGGGCACCCTGTGTATTGAAGCTCCAGGCAGTGTTCCTGCGTTGCTGGAGAATTTGCTTAGTATATCTTACTCTGGTGCTTGTTGGCCCTTGGGGGTTGGTTGGTTTCAGTTTTGGTATGGAGAAGTTTGATGAGTTCCTATCGATTAATTAACCCTTGGATCCAGGAGTTTTCTGGAATTCTCAAGGTCTGGGTTTAGCCTCCTGTCTTCCAGTAGCCTCAGGACTCTTTCATCTATGTACTGATGGTGGCAGAACCTCTAGTTTAGTGATGAGATGTTTCTTCACAGGTACACAGAGTTACATGGCATGGACCAGAAGAAGAGAGGAATCTGATGGTGAGGGAGTGAAGTGGCCAGTGATTGCTCCCCTGTGTGCTCTCCACAACCTGGATCTCTTGGAGATGTTCACAGAGTTATTCTCCTCTTGTCGGCAATGGGCCGCCCCTCCAGATGCCCGGTGTCCTCTGCCAGCATTCAGATCCTGTTTTATGGAGTTTACTCGGCCTTTAAAAGTTCTTTTCGTGTATTTATTGGGGAGAGAGTGGTCTCCCCGTCCTATTCCTCTGCCATCTTAGTTCCTCCTCCGAAAACAAATTAAATTTTAATATATTTCCTGGTGGCTCAGATAGTCTCTTCCTGAAATGTGGGAGATCTAAGTTCCATCTCTGAATCTGTAAGATACCCTGGAGAAGGAAATGAGAACCCACTCCAATATTCTTGCCTGGAGAATTTCATGGACAGAGAAGCATGGTGGGCTACAGTCCATAGGGTTGCAAATATTTGGACATTACTGAGCAGCTAACACTTTTACTTTTGACCTTTCAAAAGCTTTTCAAATAAAAGAGAGAAAAATTTCTTTTGGCTTTTTCAAAATACAGAACACAAAGTTATTATTTAAAAGCTGTGGAAAATAAAACAGAAATGAAGGATGTTGTTTTAGTAGAATATGTATTTTTACAATAAAACAACATATACATTACCAAGAGGCTCACACCAATATACACAGCACACACACACACACACACACACACACACACACACTCACACAAACACATACCTCTAAAGATAACCTGGTAAAATCTCACAAAACCAACAAAACAGAAATATGAAAAGCTTCCAGGGACTAACATGTAAAAGTATCAAGTAATTGCAAGGAAAATTATTGCCAGATTAGTCAGTATTAACCTACAGTAGTGAAGCAATGCAATAATATACTTTGCAACTTGAGGGAAATGATTCTGAAGATAGATTTCTTTATTCAATCAAATTTAAAATCAAGTGAAGAAACTTTCTTTCATTTTCTTTTAATTTTCTTTACTTTATTGTGTTGGTTTTGCCATACATTGACATGAAACCGTCATGGGTATACATATGCTCCCCCTCCAGAACCCCCCTCCCTCCTCCCTCCCGATTCCCTCCCCCTGGGTCATCTCAGTGCATTAACCCCCAGCATCAACCCTGGGCTGGCGATTGATTTCACATATGATAATTAACATGTTTCAATGCCATTCTCCGATATCATCTCACCCTTGCCCTCTTCCATAGAGTCCACAAGTCCGTTCTATACATCTGCATTTCTTTTGCTGTCTCACATGCAGGTTTCTTGTTACCATCTTTCTAAACTCCGTATATATGCGTTAGTATACTGTATTGTTGTTTTTCCTTCTGGCTTACTTCACTCTGGATAACAGGCTCCAGTTCCATCCACCTGAGTAGAACTGATTCAAATGAATTTTTTTTTAATGCTGAGTAATATTCCATTGTGTATATGTACCACAGCTTTCTTATCCATTTGTCAGTTGATGGGCATTTAGGTTGCTTCCATGTCCTGGCTATTGTAAACAATGTGGCGATGAACATTGGGGTAGACGTGTCTCTTTCAATTTTGGTTTCCTCAGTGTGTATGCCCAGCAGTGGGATTGCTGGGTCATATGTCAGCCAGAATATTTTGATTCTCTATAGCCTCTCTTCACAATAGGTCAAAGTTAGTGTTCATTGTTGGCTGACCAAGATTTTGTAGGCTAAATTTTTTAGAAGCATAAATAAAGTACTGAACCATGTTTCTTATTCTGTGTGATTTCACAGGTACATTCATTCATCTACCAAATATTAATTGAGCACTTATTATGAGTTAAAAACTGTGTTATGCGGTGGCTCAATAAATCATGCATCTTTCAGTGTCAACACTTGGTCTTCTGTGAGATTGAAATTTATTTTACTGTTTTTATATCCCCTGCTTTTTAGAATTATAGAGCTGGAAAGGATACAGAGACCATCTGGTGTTCACTCTCTGAATTTGTAAATTGTGGGAAGTGACGTCCATAGAGGTTATGTAATTAGATGGTTTATAGAGCTTATTGGTAGTGGATCTGAAACTAGAATTCAGGTCCTATTTTTTTTTATTATTAGTTTTGCCATACAATGACATGATATCGCCATGGGTTTACATATGCTCCCCCTCCAGAACCCCCCTCCCTCCTCCCTCCCTCATCCCTCCCCCCGGGAAATCTCGGTGCACCAGCCCCGAGCATCAGTCCTGGGCTGGCGATTGATTTCAATCATACAAGAACAGAAACTGTAATTCTATATTTTTGTAATATATTTTACAAAAATATGTGGCATTTATTCCAGCAAAAGCAGAAACAAATTTATGAAAGGAGTAAACATGGAATTCTAAGAATACTGAAAACATTCCAGAAGGAAAACCAGAAAGAAAGCACAAAATGATATGAATACTTATGTCTTGGAAGCAATCTACTTAATTAGGAAGGGGAATCTTGAAGATTCTCAGATTATCTTCTTGAAGAATAGATGTTCACACACAACATCAAACTTGCAGACCTTTAGACCTTAAAATAAAATAACACTAGAATTTAAAGATAACAGAGTTTTTAAGGGCTATCAAGCAGACAGCAAACATTATTTGGGAATATTAGTCAAAATCAGCATTTAAAAAAAAAGGAAAATAAAATTCCAGTGAAAAATACAAGTTATCAATTGAAATATATGGCACAACATCTCAGGAGCAAGAACAAATCAGAAATAAATGGAGATTTGCCGAAATTTCTCCAAATATGAAGTCTGGAAGGTTACTGATTGGCCTAAGATGGTGTGACCCCACTCTATTTATCTAACAAAATAAAAGAGTAAGCATTATTTACTAGGAGAAAGTACTTCCAGGGTTTTGCAAGTTTCATTCAGAACACACTGAGAAATAAGCAAGCATGACAAGAGACAACACCAAGTAATAGAAAATTCAACAAGTAAAACATATAATGGACTTCCCTTGTGGTTCATCTGGTAAAGAATCTCGCCTGGAATGCTGGATACCTGGCTTCAATCCCTGGATTGGGAAGAATCCCAATCCCAAGGTTACCCACTCCAGTATTCTGGCCAGAGAATTCCATGGACTGTATAGTCTTTGAGGGCGCAAATAGCTGGACACAACAGAGTGACTTTCACTTTCAAAGCAAATAATATAAATAGATTCAAACGTAACTTAGATAATGAATTACCAGGTAAAGACTTATATGATAATGATTAATAGGTTCAAAAGTTAGAAGAAAGAGAAAAAATCTAAATAGATAAGGAATTTCAGCTTTAATTTTAAATCTATAAAATCAAATTGAAATACAAGAACAATAAATGCTAATTAAAATTGAAAAAATTATTATGTGAGTCTAAGAGTCAAACAGACATAACAAACAATCAGGTTAGTAAGCTAGAAGACAACTAAAAGATGTACAAATGGCCAACATGTACACAAAGAGATGATTAGCTTCATACATCATCAGGAAAAAAAAAAGTTGACATTATAATGATGTAATTCCTACCTCTTAGGATGGTTATTATCAAAAACACAACCAAAAGCACAAGAGATAAATGTTGATGAGGGTGTGGAGAAAAGGGAACCCTTGAATATTTTTGGTGGGAATGTGAATTGATACAACCATGTGGAAAGCAGTGAGGAGCATCCTCAAAAAATTAAAAACAGAACTACTTTATGATTCAGAAATTCCATTTTGGTTATATGTCTAGAAGGATATATAAGAATATCCTTTAATAAGAATATCAAAGCAATATCTGCTTTGTTCATTTCAGCATTACTCAAAATAACTGGCAACCTAAATGTACATCCTTGGAGGAATGGATAGATAATATGCATACATCTTTTTTAAATCTGTATTTTATATATGTATTTTTCATAATTTATATACATTTATAAAATGTAGATTTGAGAAAGAAGATTCTACCATTTTCAGGAACATGAATGAACATGGATGAATCATGTTCAGGGGCCCATTCTGCTAAGTGAAATAAGCCAGATACAAGAAGACAAATATGTGGAATCTAAAAACATACCAAACTCATAGAAGCAAAGGGTAGAACAGAAGGTCCAGGTTCTAAGGGCTATGAAAATGGTATGTTAGTCAAGGGGTACAGAGTTTCAGATGGATAGGATAAATAAATTCTGGAGATTTCATTTATAGCAATATGATAATAGTACTATTTTGTATTATTAAAATTTGATGAGAAGATAGATCTTAATTTTTCTTAGCCCCCCCCCCAAAAAAAAGAAGAAGAAGAAAGAGGGAAGAAAGAAAAAAAAGAAACAGTGTGAGGTGATAGATATGTTAAACAGTTTGTAGTGAATATTTAACAATGCACGCATATATCAAATCATCAGGTTGTACACATTGGTTGTTGTTGTTTAGTCACTAAGTCATGTCTGACTCTTGACCCATGGCTCCTCTGTCCATGGGATGGATTTCCCAGGCAAGAACACTGGAGTCGGTTGCCATGTCCTTCTCCAGGGGATCTTCATGATCCAGGGATCTAACCCATGTTTCCTGCATTGGTAGGCAGACTCTTTACCACCAAGCCCTCATGGAACACAGTGCCTAAATAAGTCTTTGCAGGTGAGGGCAAATCATCTACATCTAAAATAGCAAGTCTTTATTGTCCAAATCTAAATGTAAAAACATATATAGTATTAGTTAAAATTATGTGACAATACAAACCCCAAAAATAGCCAAGGTAAAAATGAAAAAGAATACTATTTGCACAAATACTGAGAAATAGAAAAATGTAACAAATAGATGTGGCCACAAGACTGAGTTCCAGGCAATGGAACAGGACTAGAGATAATAGTTGCCATTTGAAGGCCTGGTCTCTACATTATCACAAAATAGTCTGACATTATTTCTCACCTCTCATTGGTCATCTGGGTTCAGAACAATAAAATCATCTAAGGAAAAGGGAGTGATTGAGTCACAGTTATAAGGATCCAGGGTCTAGAGGTGACTATGTGGAGAAGACTCTTGTAAGCATCAATCTTCATCTTATTTGACATGCAAAGAAAAAATCTTTCCTGAATTTATTACAGTATAAAAAAATACTAAAAAAAAAACGAAAAAATTGAAACTTTGTTATTTTCAGGTACTGTAATTTCAGATTTATTCACAGGTGGGGCTGAGGCTGCATGCTCCTCTGTTTCATTCACCTGGGCCTCCAGGTGACACAAGTGGTAAAGAACCCACCTGCCAAATGCAGGAGATATAAGAGATGTGAGTTTGATCCCTGGGTCAGAAAGATTCTCTGGAGAAGCAAATGGTAACCCACTCCAGTATTCTTGCCTGGAGAATCCCATGGACAGAGGAGCCTGGTGGGCTACATACAGTCCATTGGGTGTCAAAGAATTGGGCACGACTGAAGTGACTTAGCACGCATGCATGGGGCTGCTGCCGCATGCTTCTCTGTTTCATACAGGGGATTCATTTTCACAGCTGCACGCATTAGATGCTGTAATTCCTCATTCCTCAATAGAACTACATTTTACTGGCGTCTGTTCTCTGATTGCTATAATTTTGTTCGCTGAGTTCTATAACTGCTGTTAGGTTGCTCTGTTGTCTATTAGGTTTACATATGCAATCATCTTGGCATTGAGTCTTGTGTTTGTTGAAGTATTTTATACAAATGAATGAACTATTGATATGTATGAGGACTTTTGGAGGATCTCACTGTTATGCCAAAGTCTTGAAAGTTTAAAAATCATTCATAAGTTATGTCCAAAATTCTTTTGTAACATAGTGCCCAAGGTAAATTTATTTCAATATAAAATATGCTCTTTATTGTTGTTGTTTGGTTGCTAAGTCATATCTGACTCCTGTCACCCTATGGACTGCAGAATGCCAGCCTCCTCTGCCCGCCTAGAGTTTGCTCAAATTCATGTCCATTAAGTTGGTGATGCTATGTAATCATCTCATCTTCTGCCACCTTCTCCTTTTACCTTAGTCTTTCCCAGCATCAGGGTCTTTCCCAATGAGTCAGCTCTTGGAAGCAGGTGGCTAAAATATTGGAGCTTATGCTTTAGCATCAGTCCTTCTAACAAATATTCAGGGCTGATTTTCTTGAGAATTGACTGGTTTAATCTCCTTGTAGTCTTTAATCTCTCAAGCATCTTCTCCAGCACCACAGTTTGAAAGTATCATTTCTTCAGTGCTCAGCTTTCTATATGGTCCAACTCTCACATCTGATTATAACTACTAGAAAAACCATAGATTTGACTCTATGGAACTTTGTTGACAAAATGATGTTTCTGCTTTTTAATATGCTAAGTTTGTCATAGTTAAACTGTAAAGGTATTTTAACAGAGTTAAATAAATACTGGTTATGAGATGAGTTACAGAATTATAGAGAAAGCTAATTAAAAGACCTGAGTTTAAGATTTTAGATACAATGCAACCCAGCTCACACACACAGCCATGTTCAGCTGGGCATAAAATGCCAGAAAATTATGTCTGTAGCAATTGTTCTCATGCCAGGAGATCTCCATTAGGAGTCTGGCTTTGGAAACAGGTAAAATCCCAGGGTATCAGCTGCCAGGACTGAAAGCCAGTTTCAAACAGAATTTTCATCATTTGTTTACATTCAAATAATCACTGTGCCTGCAGATAACATGTTGGTGTGACGTAGGTCACATCTGTGTACTTACTGTGAGGGGGACTGGGAAATGTAATTGAGCAACTGATATTCTAAGGAAAAAGGTGCTGGGTGCTCAAAGTATTGCCTTCTCCTTCAATTTTCCTAAAATATATCTTTAAATGTATCTGTTTGCTTGCTTTTTGGTTTTAGTTTGAAAAATTAGTTAAATCTCAGGAAGTCTTATTTTGTTTTCTGCATTTGTATTTACTGTGCTGTCATCATCACCATCAACATCATTATTAATTCAGGTGTCCATGAGTCTCCAAAGCAGAGACAAGCTAAGTTTGTGTTCTGATTGTTGATATGGATTGTCATCATTCAGGCTTCTGAAGAATCTCAAATAATCTATCATTTTTTATGGTGTTATTATCATTTTGTGGCTTCCTTGAGTTCACAACTGATGAGTTGGAGAATCTTTAATGGTGTGAATCGTGCAGTCAGTGAAAGATAAAAATCACATATCTATGGCCCCATTTGACCATGTTTGAGGATCTCTTCCAGAGGCCCAGGGTTGGCAATGGCCTGCCGTGGGGACAGGAGCACTGGCAGCAGCAGTCCTGAAAGGTGCATGGAGCCCTATCATAGAACCTGCAGACTACAAGACTGAGTCACCTCAGGCCAAACAGCTAACTAGGAGGGAACGTAGTCCCACATATCAGCAGACAATTGGATTAAAGATTTACTGAGCATGGCTCTGCCTACAAAAGCAAGACCTAGTTTATCCCACAACCAGTCACTCCATTAGGAAGTAAGCACTATAATCTCCAGCCACCAGGAAAAAAAAAAAACACAATCACAGGAAGCTAACCAAAATGATCACATGGGTCACAGCCTTGTGCAACTCAAGGAAGCTATGAGCCATATCATGCAGGACCACCCAAGATGGACAGGTCATGGTGGAAAGTTCTGACTAAACGTGGCTTACCAGAGAAGGGAATGACAAACCTCTTCAGTACTTTTGCCTCAAGAAACCCATGAACAGTATGAAAAGGCAAAAAGATATGGCAACAGAAGATGAGCCTCCCAGGGCAGTAAGTGTCAAATATGCCACTGAAGAAGAGTGGGGAAACAGTTTCAGGAAGAATGGAGAAGCTGGACCAATGCAAAAATGTAGCTCAGCTGTGGATGTGTCTGGTGGTGAAAGTAAAATCCAATGCTGTAAAGAACAGTCATGCATAGGAACCTGGAATATTTGGTCCATGAATCAAGGTAAAATGGACTTGGTCAAGCAGGTGATGGCAAGAGTGAACATCAACATCTTAGGAATCAGTGAACTAAAATGGATGGGGATGGGTGAATTTAATTCATATGATCATTATATCTACTACTGTGGGCAAAATATCCCTTAGAAGAAATGGAGTGGCTCTCATGAAAAGAAATTGAAAGTGAAAGTCGCTCAGCCGTGTTCAACTCTTTGTGATCCTGTGGACTATACAATCCATGGAATACCCCAGGCCAGAAGACTGGAGTAGGTAACCTTTCCCTTCTCTAGGGGATCTTTCTAACTCAGATCAAACCCATATCTCCCTCATTGCCAGCAGATTATTTACTAGCTGAGCCACCAGGGAATTGGCCCTCATAGTCAACAAAAGAGTCTGAAAAGCAGTACTTGGATACAATCTCAAAAACAACAGAATGATCTCAGTTTGTTTCAAAGACAAAATATTCAACATCAGAGTAATCCAAGTCTATATCCCAACCACTGATGCAGAAGAAGCTGAAGCTGACCATTTCTATGAAGACCTGCAAGACTTTCTAGAACACCAAAAAAAAGAAGTCCCTTTCAATCTTGGGGGATGGAAATGCAAAAGTAGGAAGTCAAGAGATACCTGGAGCTTTGGAGTATGAAATGAAGCAGTCTAAAGGGTAATAGAGTTTTGTCAAGAGAATGCACTGGTCATAGCAATATCCTCTTAACAACAACACAAGAGACAATGCTACAGATGGGCATAAAGATAGTCGACAGTGAAATTAGACTGATTATATTCTTTGCAGCTAAAGATGGAGAAGCTCTATAGAGTCAGCAAATAAAAGACTGGAAGCTGATTGTTGTTCAGATTATGAGTTCCATATTGCAACATTAAGGCTTAAGTTGAAGACAGTAGGGAAAACAACTAGGCCATTCAGGTATGACCTAAATAAAATTCATTATGAATATACAGTGGACTTGATGAATAAATGGAGTGGATTAGATCTGGTAGAGAGAATGACCAAAGAACTATGGATGGAAGTTTATAAACCTCCTGTACACTCCCCATTGTACAAGAAGCAGTGACCAAAAATAACCTTGAGAAAATGAAATGTAAGAAGGCAAAATGGGAGTCTGAACAGGTCTTACAAATAGCTGAGAAAAGAAGAGAAACTAAAGGCAAAGGAGAAAGGAAAAGATATGCCCATCTGAATTCAGAGTTACAGAAAATAATAAGGAGAGATAAGAAAGCCTTCTTAAGTGAACAATGCAAAGAAATAGAGCAAAAAATAGGATGGGAAAGACCAGAGATCTCTTCAAGAAAATTGGAGGAATCACGGAAATATTTCATTCAAAGATGGGCACCATCAAGGATAAAAACAGCCCGGATTTAAAAGAAGCAGAAGAGGTTAACAAGAGGTGGCAAGAAGACACAGAAGAACTATAAATAAAAGGTCCTAATGTCCTGGATAACTACGATGACATGGTCACTCACCTAGAGCCAGACTTCCTGGAGTATGAAGTCAAGTGGGCCTTAAGAAGCATTACTATGAGCATTGCTAGTGGGGGTGATGGAATTCCAGCTGAGCTATTTCAAACCCTAAAAGATGATGCTGCAAAAGTGCTGCACTCAATATGCCAATAAATTGCCAGAAAATATGCCAAGAAATGCAGTGTGCAATATGCCAGGAAAACTCAGTAGTGGCCACAGGACTGGAAAAGGTCAGTTTTCATTCCAGTTCCAAAGAAGGGCAATGCTAAAGAATGTTCAAATTACCATGCAATTTTGCTCAATCCACATGCTATCAAGGTAATGCTCAAAATCCTTCAAACAAGGCTTCAGCAGTATGTGAACTGAGAACTTCTAGATGTGCATGCTGGATTTAGAAAAGACAAAGAAAGCAGTGATCAACTGCCAACAGCCATTGGATTATAGAAAAAATAAGGCGATTCTGAAAAAGTCTGCTTCACTGAGTATGCTAAAGCCTTTGACTGTGTGTATCACAACAAAATGTGGAAAATTCTTCAAAAGATAGACCAGACCATCTTACTTGTCTCCTGAGGTGAGGTAAGGTAAGCAGGACAAGAAACAAAAGCTAGAACCGGACATGGAGTACACTGTTTATCTCACTTATATGCAAAGTACCTCATATAAATTGTTGGGCTGGATGACTCAAGCTGGACTCAAGATTGTTGGGAGAAATATCAGCAACCTCAGATATGAAGGTGATATCACTTTAATGGCAGAAAGTGAAGAGCAACGAATGAACATCTTGATGAGTGTGAAACATGAGAGTGAAAAAGCTAGCTTAAAACTCAGCATTTGAAAAACAAAGATCATGGCATCTGGTCCCATCACGTCATGGCAAATAGTTGGACAAACATTGTAAACAGAGACAGAGTTTATTTTTTTATTCTCCAAAATCACAGTGAATGTTGACTGCAGCCATGAAATCAAACAACACTTGCAAGTAAGAAGGAAAGCTATGACAAACCTGGAGACCCTATTAAAAATCAGAGGTACCACTTTGCTAACAAAGGTTCATACAGTCAAAGCTATAGAACTAACACCCCCAAAAGAAATGCTTTTCATTATAGGGAACCGGAATACAGAAGTTGGAAGTCAAGAGATACATGGAGTAACAGGCAAATTTGGCTTTGGAGTACAAAATGAAGCAGGGGAAAGGCTAACAGAGTTTTGCCAAAAGATCTCACTGGCTATAGCAAACATCATCTTCCAAAAATGCAAGAGAAGACTCTCCATATGGATATCACCAGATGGTCAATAGAAAATTAGGTTGATTATATTCTTTGCAGCCAAAGAAGAAAAAAACACTACACAGTCAGCAAAAACAAAACCTGGAGCTGACTGTGGCTCAGATTGTGAACTCCTTATTGCCAAATTCAGACTTAAATTGAAGAAAGTAGGGAAAATCACTACACCATTCACACATGATCTAAATCAAATCCCTTACAATTATACAACAGAAGTGACAAATAAACTCAAGGGATTAGATCTGATAGACAGAGTGCCTGAAGAACTATGGACAGAGTTTTGTGACATTGTACAGGAGGCAAGGATCAGGACCATCCTCAAGAAAAGAAAACCAGAAAGGCAAAATGGTTGTCTGAGGAGGCCTTAAAAATAGCTGAGAAAAGAAGAGAAGCAAAAGGCAATGGAGAGAAGGAAAGATATACCCATTTGAATACAGAGTTCTAAATAATAACATGGAGAGATAAGAAAGTCTTCCGCCATGATCAGTGCAAAGAAATAGAGGAAAACAATCGAATGGGAAAGACTAGAGATCTCTTTAAGAAAACCACAATGAGGTACCACTTTACACCAGTCAGAATGGCTGCCATTCAAAAATCTACAAGCAATAAATGGTGGAGAGGATGTGGAGAAAAGGGAACCCTCTTGCACTGTTGGTGGGAATGCAAACTAGTACAGCCACTATGGAAAACAGTGTGGAGATTCCTTAAAAAAATGCAAATAGACCTGCCATATGACCCAGCAATCCCACTGCTGGGCATACACACCAAAGAAACCAGAATTGAAAGAGACACATGTACCCCAATGTTCATCGCTGCATTGTTCACAATAGACAGGACATGGAAGCCACCTAGATGCCCATCAACTGACGAATGGATAAGAAAGCAGTGGTACATATACACAATGGAATATTACTCAGCATTAAAAAAAATCATTTGAATCAGTTCTACTCAGGTGGATGGAACTGGAGCCTATTATCCAGAGTGAAGTAAGCCAGAAGGAAAAACAACAATACAGTATACTAACACATATATATGGAATTTAGAAAGATGGTAACGAGAACCCTGCATGTGGGACAGCAAAAGAAACGCAGATGTATAGAACAGACTCGTGGACTCTGTGGAATAGGGCAGGGTGGGATGATATGGGAGAATGGCATTGAAACATGTGAATTATTATATGTGAAATGAATCGCCAGCCCAGGGTTGGTGCTCGGGGCTGGTGCACCGAGATGACCCAGGGAGAGGGAATCGGGAGGGAAAAGGGAGGGGGTTTCTGGAAGGGGAGCATATGTAAACCCATGGCGGTTTCATGTCATTGTATGGCAAAACCAACACAATAAAGTAAAGAAAATTAAAAAAAAATTAAAAAATAATAAAGATTAAAAAGAAAAGAAAATTAGAGATACCAGGGGAAAATTTCATGAAAAGATGGGCATAATAAAAGACAGAAATGGTATGGACTTAGAAGCAGATGATATTAAGAAGAGATAACAACAATAGACAGAAGAACTATACAAAAAATCAAAAAATAATAATCCAGATAACCACAATGATGTGATCACTCACCTAGAGCCAGCCATCCTGGAATGTGAAGTAAAGTGGGCCTTATGAAGTATCACTATGAACAACGCTAGAGGAGGTGGTGTAATTCCAGTTGAGCTAGTTCAAGTACTAAAAGATAATGCTGTGAAAGTGCTGAACCCAATATTCCAGGTATTTGGAAGGCTCAGCAGTGACTAACGGACTAGAAAAGGTCAATTTTCATTCCAATCCCAAAGAAAGGCAATGCCAAAGAATGTTCAAACTACTGCAGAGTTGCACTCATCTCGCACACTAGCGAAGTAGTGTTTAAAATTCTCCAAGTCAGGCTTTGACACTATGTTAACTGTGAACTCACAGATGTTCAAGTTGGATTTAGAAAAGGCAGAGCAACTAGAGATCAAATTGCCAACATCTACTGGATCATCAAAAAAGCAAGAGAGTTCCAGAAAAAAAACATCTACTGCTGCTTTACTGACTACACCAAACCCTTTGATTGTGTAGATCACAACAAACTGGAAAATTCTTCAAGAGATGGGAACATCAGACCATCTGACCTGCCTCCTGAGAATTCTGTGTGCAGGTTAAGAAGCAACAGTTAGAACTGGACATGACAAAACACACTGGTTCTAAGTTTGTAAAGGAACATGGCAAGGCTGTGTATTGGCACCCTGCTTATTTAATTTGTATGCAGAGTACATCATGCAAAATGCCAGGCTGGATAAAGCACAAGCTGGAATCAAGATTGCCAGGAGAAATATCAATAACCTCAGATATGCAGATGACACCACCCTTATGGCAGAAAACAAAGAAGAACGAAAGAGCCTCTTGATGAAAGTGAAAGAGGAGAGTGAAACAGTTGGCTTAAAACTCTATATTCAGAAAACTAAGATCATGGCATCTGATCTCATCACTTCATGGAAAATAGATGGGGAAACAATGGAAAAAATGAGATTTTTTTTTTCCTGGGGGGGATGCTCCAAAATCACTGCAGATGGTGACTGCAGCCTTGAAATTAAAAGATGCTTCCTCCTTGAAAGAAAAGCTATGACCAACCTAGACAGCATTTTATTTTTTTAATTTTTAAAATTTATTTATTTATTTTATTGTAACTAATTCAATAAAGACTGTTTACTTACAATACTGTGTTGGTTTTGCCATACATTGACATGAATCCACCATGGGTGTACATGGGTTCCCCTTCCAGAACCCCCCTCCCACCTCCCTCCTGATTCCATCCTTCTGGGTCATCCCGGTGCACTAGCCCTGAGCACCCTGTATCATGCATCAAACCTAGACAGCATTTTTAAAAAGCAAAGACATTACTTTGCCAACAAATGTCTGTCTACTCAAAGCTATGGTTTTTCCAGTAGTCCTGTATGGATATAAGAGTTGGACTATGAAGAAAGCTAAGTGCTGAAGAATTGATGCTTTTGGACTGTGGTGCTGGAGAAGACTCTTGAGAGTCCCTGGGACTGCAAGGAGGTCAAACCAGTCCATCCTAAAGGAGATCAGTCCTAACTATTCATTGGAAGGACTGATACTGAAGCAGAACCTCCAATCCTTTGGCCACCTGATACAAACAACTAACTCACTGGAAAAGACCCTGATGCTGGGAAAGATTGAAGACATGAGGAGAAAGGGACAATAGAAGATGAGATGGTTGGATGGCATCACCAACTCAATGGAAATCTGAGTAAGCTCTGTGAGTTGGTGATGGACAGGGAAGACTGTTGTGCTGCAGTCTATGAGGGCACACAGAGTAGGACCTCACTGAGCGACTTAACTGAACTGACGTTTCTTCTTCTTATTTTTTTTTTTCCCAGTAGTCATGTATGATGTGAGAGCTGTACCATAAAGAAAGCTGAGCACCAAAGAATTTATGATTTTTAATTGTGTTTTTGGAGAAGACTATTGAAAGTGCCTTTTGTAGCAAGACATTCAAACCCATCAATCCTAAAGGAAATCTACCCTGGAGGACTGATACTGAAGGTGAAGATCCAACACTTTGGCCACCTGATGTCGAGGGCTGGCTCACTGAATAAATGCTCTAATGTTGGAATGATTGAGGGAAGGAGGAGAAGATGAGGGGGGGCAGTGTAAGAGATGGGTGGATAGCATCTCTGACTCAATGGACATGATTTGAGCTAACTCAGGGAGATAGGGAAGAATAGAAAAATCTGCTGTGTTGCAGCTCATGGGGTCACAAAGAATCAGGCATATTTTGTTTGACTGAACAACAACAATGGCCCTATAGATGTGTCCTTTCCCAGCAGAAAGAGCAGGGTTATTTAACTGACAAGTTTATTTCCTTTCTGAAAGGTGCATAGGCCAACTCAACCAGGCTCAACCTTGATCTCGGGTGCCAGGATTACAGACTAGCATGACTGTCAAATTCGTTCTGAGAATGGTTAGATTCTGTGTCCATATTCTTCTGAGTGCCCATAGATATCCATGGGGAAGTGGACCCACTCTCCATTACACGCTCCTGAACCCTAGTACTGTGGACACCTAATTTAGACAAAAACCTGGGAATGCCATCTGGAACTAATGACTCCCATTTCAAAGTTCCTTCTAGCCCTCTTACTGGTGACCTACCAGGGCTTTATGTATTTTAGGAGATAATTTGACAATATACCTCAAAATTCAAATTTTTATGAAAATTCACTAAAATTGTATCTTAGGAAAAATATTACACTGCTATGTAAAAAAAAGATTTAAATATGTTTATTGAGATTTTCTTAACTAAAGATATTGAAAATAATCAAAAATAACAAGTTTACTTATTTAAAGAAAGTCTAATATAACCCCACTAATTCTATTTAAAATTATGTTGAAGGAAATACTTTGTATTTTTAAGAAATATTATGCTATAACTTTAACTATAAAATCAAATGAAAACCAGTGGGTATACTGTCTTTGAACGGAAGCAGTCATATGTTTTTCCTACTTGAAATGCATCTTCCTTATCTTCTACAATGTACTGTCTCTTGATTTCCCTCTGATCTCAGGTCTACAAGTCCTCTCTCCTTGCTGAGCCATCTCTCCTGTCTCTGATCTTGAAGTGTGGGCTCTCTGTGGAGCTCAGTGCTCCCTACACTCCCTCCCTACAGAATAGACAGAATCAGCACAGCCTCTTTTAGAGAAGAAGAAATGTTGAATAAATTCATGCATCTCACTTTACTAAGCTGAGTATCAGGAAACTTGGAGCTGAATCCATCGGCCCTTGCAGCAGTTTGGGACACTTAGGGAAGCCACAGCTTAAGTGACAAGTCATAAAATGTTTATTACAGGGTTTAACCATTACTATTACATAGTGGGGAGCAGGCAAAGAAGCCTGTGGAAATCTGCTGCCTGATTTTGTTGATAAGTCTGGAGTCTTGGGGACCAGCAGTCAGTAAGAAAAGGAAGAAAAGATTAATGTAGATATAGAGAGTAAGCACAGCCTGGAAACTTGAGGACAGACCACACTCATGCCTGCCGGTGTCAGTGCCAGTCTCAGTCATGTACAAAGCCTGCGGGATTAGCTGTTCAGGGTCACAGAAAAGCAAAAACAAAACATGAGACACAGACCACATGCTGGGTCTACACAGAGAACTAGTGCTGTCAAATTCAAGTCTGTATGCCAGACACACAGTGAGGCCAATCTGAAATACCAGAGTTTGAAGCAGAGGAAGGTTCATTGCAGGGCCAAGCAAGAAGAACAGGCAGCGTTTGCTCGAAACCCCTGAACTCCCCAATGTTTTATGAGGGAAAAGTTTTTACAGGCAAAATTTGGGATGAAGATGGCAGAGTATGTGATTTTCTTCTGATAGGTTGGTGGTGAGGTAACAGGGTGGTGCTCCAGGAACTTTGTGCTCAGTCTGAAGTCATCATCCTTCACATGGATGGGGCCTTAATTCCTGCAAAGAAACCAACTATGAGATATTGTTATGTTATTTTTTGAGATCTCTAGTCTTTCCCATTCTACTAAAGAACCTCTTGATGAACATGAAGAGGAGAGTGAAAAAGCTGGCTTAAAACTCAACATTCAGAAAACTAATATCATGGCATTAAGTCCCATCACTTCATGGCAAGTAGATGGGGAAACAATGGAAACAGTGACAGACTATTTTTGTGGGCTCCAAAATCACTGCAGATGGTGATTGCAGCCATGAAATTAAGACACTTGCTCCTTGGAAGAAAAGTTGTGACCAACTTAGATAGCATATTAAAAATGAGAGACATTACTTTGCCAACAAAAGTCCATCTAGTCAAAGCTATGGTTTTTCCAGTAGTTATATATGAATGTGAGAGTTGGACTACAAAGAAAGCTGAACACTGAAGAATTGATGCTTTTGAACAGTGGTGTTGGAGGAGACTCTTGAGAGTTCCTTGGACTGCAAAGAGATCCAACCAGTCCATCCTAAAGGAAATCAGTCCTGAATGTTCATTGGAAGGACTGATGCTAAGGCTGAAACCCCAATACTTTGGTCACCTGATGAGAAGAACTGACTCATCAGTTCAGTTGCCTCCTGACCTGCATACAGATTTATCAAGAGGCAGGTCAGTTGGTCTGGTATTCCCATCTTTTTCAGAAATTTCCACTGTTTATCATGATCCACATAGTCAAAGGCTTTGGAATAGTCAAAAAAGCAGAAATAGATATTTTTCTGGAACTCTCTTGACTTTTTGAAGATCCAGCTTACCAGATGAGTATTTCTCAAATCTGATTCTGTTTTTTCTGTTTATATCTGTATCTGCAACTCATGTCTGGCCTATCACATCTTCTTCTTATTTATTGAAAGCCTTCATCATCAGAGTTTTACCTCTTATTTTTCTTCTTCCAGGGGGTAATCCATATGGTAGTCAAAGTGATTCTTTAAAATGCAACCACATTTAACATTGCAATCCCTTTCCTCAAAACATTCAGCTCCTCTCCACTTGTCTTTAGGTTAAAAAGGAAGTCAAACTCACTGCAAGGTTCTTATGGAGGAGTCCTCTACTCAATTAATACAACTCGTGATGTACTGTCCTCAAAATATTCTGTTCTGCTATAGGAGCTCATCATACCCCTGTCTCTCCTGGGAAGACTATTTCTATGTCCTCTCTAGCTTATGGTTGGTCTGGCTTTCCACCTACCCTCACTTGCTGTGTAGGATATTCTCCAATTCTCTAGGAAGAGATTCTGTCTCAGTATTAACTCTTACACTGAACCTTGAACTTTCCCTTACATAGTACAGACTAAGCATTAATGTCAATCCTATTTAACTATCAATCTATTTAGAGAGATTCTATGAGTGAGGAGGAGCCAGATCACATATTTGTTTCTCATTCTTGAAACTCCACTGCTGAGCCCAGAACTGACATTTAGTAAAGACTTAATTATTGTTAATCAAATTAACACATAACTAATTTTTCTTTCTTTTTTTTTTAGTTTTCTCATTTCATTGCCTAAAAAATCTATTAAGAATAATACATATATAATAATAGTAGTAGCAGTCAGAAAATGAAATTTCGGCATTTAAAACATGAGGAATATGTAGTCCCATTGATGACAGCATTCTGAAGCTGAGTTGATCTGAAAAAATAACACGTCATTGATAAATGTGATGAGAAGTCAGGATATTTTCACTGTTGGAGTTGAGAGTAAATTGTCATAACATTTTAATGAGTAGCTTGACATTATCTGTGAATTTATAAAACGGACCTAGCCTTAAATTCATTTCTTACAAGTAAATATCTTCATACATTTCAAAGATGTAACTTAAAGAATATTGTTCTTAACAGTATTTGAAATTTTGATAAAACATAAAAATATAAATTTATTAAAAGCATGTTACATTCCTACAATGAATAATGTGACACTATGAAAAGTGTAGAACAATATGCTCTCATAAGAAAAGGTATCTACAATATTTTATTAAGTACAAAAGCAATTTTCAGTACATGGTATTTTGCTATGAGACTGATTTGCAAATAAGTTATACATAATAATGAAACTTGTCACCATGTCTCTCATCTCTACTCTTACCCGTAGGTGCTCAAAGTGTAAAAATATCTTATCTTGTCACCTACCCTCTTACAATGCTGGAATGACTTCTCCTTTTTCAGATAATGAAGATAATGCTTGTCATAATTTGCACTTTCCTATGTGATCTGACTCCCACCCAACCTTCCAGATTCATTACAAAACAGAACTCCTCTTTTGTCTGCACTTTGACAGTCCAAACTGTTCTTTCTATCTGCCTTGGCTCTACTACCCCACTGCTCTCCCAAGCAGGGGTCAGAATCTACACTTCACCCTCAAGGCAAGTTTCCATCTTCAACAGGCAAGTAAGTAAATAATGAAATGCCTTATTCCTAAGATTACATTGCAGCTCCACCTTCACATTTTCATGGAGGACAAATCTCTTGCTATAGTTTTTATGACCGTATTCTATAGTAATCTAAAGGGAAAAGAATCTGAATGTATATATACCTGAATCACTGTACTGTACACTTGAAGCTAGCATGACATTGTAAATCCACTATTTTTCAATTAAAAAAAAATGAAAAAAGCAAAACAAAAAACAACCAAACAAGCAGAAAGCAGTGTGTAATTACTTGATAGTATCTGGCAGCTCCATTGGACTATAAACATTCTGAGGAGAAAATCCCATGCCTGTCATTGTCCATCATTTATCACTAAAACCAGAGAATAGTGTCTGGCACATTCATAATAAGGACAAAATTAATATTCAGTTGAGCAATAGTTGTATTTATCTGATAATTTATTTACCAACCATATGAGTGTTTTTCTTTGAAGGATCAGTTTGTGGAGATTCTTACTTTTTTCGTCTATACTACAGTGCACATTTTGACTTTTTACAGTATTTACTCTCTCTCTCTTTTTTTTTTTAGCCTCCAGCGTCTTTTACTTTTCCTAGAACCTGTATACAATTAACTCTAGCAGGGCAGTACTCAATACTGTTTTAAGCCTCACATTTTAGATTAACTCCTTATAAATGTGAATGCACATCCTCATAACTGGAAAACTAAAGGACATATTTACTCATGTAACCATACAAAATTTTATATGCAACAGGAGCTTTTATACTATAGAATCTGACCTTACAAACTAGCTTACATATAAAACATAGTTACTTTTTGCTCATCTGTCCTAATCTAAGAAGTGTTGCACCAATGCTTAAGATGTTATTAAGGCAGATGAGGTCTCAACACAAGGTTAACAAACCTGAAGCTCCACCCTAGAAATACAAAGCCATAACTAGATAATTGTTTTACCAGAAATACCTCATGAGCAACTATAGGGAGTTACAGTGTTGGCCAAAAGAAGACACAGGTTTCTCATTAAACTTTTTTTAATAGGTCTCAAATTCTGTGACAGATTTTTGGTCAACTTGTTTTCATTAAAAAGTACTGATTTTAAAAGCTAATAACTTAAACTGCCACACAAAACATATGGTCCACAAAAACATTCTCCTTTCCTTCTGAAGGTTTTACGATGCATTGTTATCATTAACCAGTCTTTTACTATTAAACTTAAATGGCCAATTGAGACAGTTCTGAGACCGTTCTTCCACCACTGATTAAGACTGGGGTGGCCGGTATTGGGGATAATATTCATTCAGCCTTCTGAGCTTTCTGGGCAGACTTGGTGACCTTGCCAGCTCCAGCTGCCTTCTTGTCCGCTGCTTTGATGACACCCACAGCGACTGTCTGTCTCATGTCACTCCCAGCAAAAAGGCCCAGGGGAGGGTAGTCAGAGAAGCTCTCAACACACATGGGCTTGCCAGGAACCATATCAACGATGGCAGCATCACCAGATTTCAGGAATTTAGGGCCATCTTCCAGCTTTTTCCCAGAAGGACGATCAATCTTCTCCTTCAGCTCAGCAAACTTGCAAGAAATATGAGCGGTGTGACAATCCAGCACAGGTGCACAGCCAGCACTGATTTGGCCTGGATGGTTCAAAATAATCACCTGAGCTGTGAAGCCAGCAGCCTCCATGGGTGGATCATTTTTGCTGTCACCGGCCACACTGCCACGATGAACATCTTTGACAGACACGTTCTTGACACTGAAGCCCACACTGTCCCCAGGAAGGGCTTCACTCGATGCTTCATGGTGCATTTCTACGGACTTCACTTCGGTTGTTACATTGACTGGAGCAAAGATGACCACCATGCCAGGTTTGGGAACACCAGTCTCCACACGACCCACAGGGAAAGTACCAACACCACCAATTTTATAGACGTCCCGGAGAGGCAAACGCAAGGGTTTGTTAGTGGGGCGAGCTGGTGGCAGGATGCAATCCACAGCTTCAAGCAGGGTGGTTCCACTGGCATTGCCGTCCTTAGGGGTGACTCTCCATCCCTTGAACCGTGGCATGTTAGCACTTGGCTCCAGGATGTTGTCACCATTCCAGCCAGAAATTGGCACAAACACTACTGTGTTGGGGTTGTAGCCAATTTTCTTAATGTAGGTGCTGACTTCCTTAACAATTTCCTCATATCTCTTCTGGCTGTAGGGTGGCTCAGTGTAATCCATTTTGTTAACTCCAACAATGAGTTGTTTCACACCCAGAGTATAAGCCAGAAGGGCATGCTCACGGGTCTGCCCGTTCTTGGAGATACCAGCTTCAAATTCACCAACACCAGCAGCAACAATCAGGACAGCACAGTCAGCCTGGGATGTCCCTATAATCATGTTTTTGATGAAGTCTCTGTGTCCTGGGGCATCAATGATGGTAACATTGTACTCGCTGGTCTCAAATTTCCACAGGGAGATATCAATGGTGATACCACGCTCACGTTCAGCTTTCAGTTTGTCCAAGACCCAGGCATATTTGAAGGAGCCCTTTCCCATCTCGGCAGCCTCCTTCTCGAACTTCTCAATTGTTCTCTTGTCGATTCTGCCACATTTGTAGATCAGATGGCCAGTCGTGGTAGACTTCCCTGAATCTACGTGCCCAATGACAACGATGTTGATGTGGGTCTTCTCCTTTCCCATTTTGGCTTAGGTTTAACTGTGGTTTTCATGACACCTGTGTCCTGGCGGCAAACCCGTTGCGAAAAAGCTACAGTATTTACTCTTGTATTTACTTTTACTTAGAAAATTAAAAATACAAGAAAGACTTGGTTTTCATATAAATTTCCTGACAAACTACAGACTCCATGACTATAAGGATTTCTACTTTTATTAGGAAGGGAATGTCTGTCAGAGACTTGCAGTTGAAATAAATGAACTTGGCTCACTATGCCTTTCCTGTATGTTCTGCAATATGGTACTTCAGCCAGCAGATAAGGGATGTTTGACTTATATTTCTTCAGCAAATCTCGGACAAATTCTAGCAGCTTCACTGCCAATATGTATAATTACAGCAATCCTCATGGTGAACAAAAAATGATAAAATTAAAATATAAGCTCATCTCGCCTCTTGATTTCTCTATTCGATTCATTGATTTACCGTTGTCCCTTTTATATGTGTATGTAATATTATGTTTCCATTTCTCATTGAAAATAACTGAACTGTACTTTCTATTTTTCTGAATATAGCTTATAAAGTTGTGTCTCAAAAGGATATGACAAGGCAAATGTTAGGAACTGTTGCTTAGGGCAATTTAAAATTATTGGCATGCAACTGATTTGCAAATAAGTCTCTATAAGTGTTCATCCAGAATCTCAGTGACTTGATGTAGTTCTCCCTAAATTGCCTATTTGCAGCAGATAAACATTGGAAATTGAAAGAGAGGCACACTTAGGTTGTGTAGATACACCCCTGGGATGCTTGCAGTCTCGTAGAGATGATTGAACAAAAGAATATGTAGTATGCAGACTTTACAATTGCTGAAACACTAAAGCTAATTTCAAAGCGTTTATGTTTGCAAGGAGGCCATCCTAGCAGTCATTTTAAACATCTACCCTTGAATAAGTTTAAATTACTAAAATCTCATTTACCACTAAGGAGAAGAAAAAGGTGGTTAAGTTCTAGTTCAAATTAGGTTTCAGTTGCTTAAACATTCCTGACTCATATTGATTCCTGACTTGCACTGACGCCATATTAATCTGGTGTGTGTGTGTGTGTAAAATGACTGCTGTACAGTTTACATAATGAGCTGTTACAAAAGGTCCATAGTATCTAAAGAGCATTACTAAGTACCATAAGAGAAAGAGACACAGGCTGTCATTCAGAGAAAGATGCATGGGTTTAAGGATGAAGGGGAGGAAACAGATATTAGCTAATAAGGAAGGTAGAAGAAAGCGGGAAAGTTCTGAGTGATCTGGACAGGCTCCAGTGGAAGTGGGAGTGGGGGTGGGGGTTCAGTGTTTCCAGGCAAAACACCTCAGGAGACTTTCAGTGGAAGCTTTCAGGACAAAATTAAAGGCTCCAAACACAGGTTTACCAACTCAGAATAAAATATAGAACAAGAGACAGAAGAAAAGAGAAGAGGAATATTTCGAGCTTCAGGGGTCAGTGGGATGGAAAAGAGACACCATCTGACTCTGGCGTTCCTCTGGAGAAAAGCTGAACAGTTGGTTAACTCCTGGTTAAATTATTTCTCAGTTGTTTATAAAGGCAAGTAACTATAATTTTAGAGATACCTCATGTAACCTTATAGCATTTTGTTGGTATGTATAATCATTGATAGGTTTCCCAGATGGTTCCAGTAGTAAAGAACCTGACTGCCAAGACAGGAAACATAAGAGACAGTTTTGACCCCTGGATCAGGAAGATCCCCTGGAGAAGGAAATGTCAACCCACTCTAGTATTCTTGCCTGGAGAACCCCATGGACAGAGGAGCCTTAAGACTACAGTCTGTGGTGGTGGGGGGAGGGGGGTACAGGGGGTGGAGTGTGTGTATGTCACAAGGAGTTGGACATGACTGAAGAAACTTAACATGCAAGTACACATAGTCATTGATGGCCTGCTTTCCTCTTGGCTGCACTGGCCTTCCCCAGGGACAGTGGTGTCCAGCAAACAAACCCAATATATCTTTGCTGTAATAAAGGGATCCATATATGAGAGCATCTGGCTGCAGTTGGTGCCAAAATCTGTTCCCCATCAGCTGTGACTTTCATATGCATGTCTTGTGACATGTATGTAAGCACAGTGGGGGCCATTCTGAGCATGACTGTGCATGATGGGGTTTATGGAAGCAATGCTTGTCATAAGTAGTTGGTGCCTCAGAAGTATGTGTTACTTGGTTGGCTCCTTCATCCACCTTCCTGTATATTTTTAGCTCGCATGCACACTTCTCAATTTGTCTCTAACATGTTTCACAAACTAGATGCTCACCTACTGTCAGGAGATTTCATATTTTGTGGGTTTTATCCATCCCTCTTTATTCACTTTTTCTTTATAAGTGAAATGATTAGTCTTAAATTACATAGTAAACACACATCACAGGTGATATTGTGCACTAAGAAAGACGAATATGAGTAGAGAATGATCCAGAAGAGAAAGGATATTCTGGACACCCACATCCATATGCTTATGGATGCTTCTGAACGGAGAATCAGCAATGCAACCAAGAGCTGTGGCCAGAATTAAATGGACTATGGGGAACATTTGAACCAGCACACACATCCATGGGGTGGTCAGTGCCATGTGAAATGAGATGTGAAACTGATATAAAAACTCTGGTCAGCTGGAGTGCTCACTCTTTGGGTCAAACGCATTTTAACTGAGTTTAAATTTGAGACTTATAAAGACCCAGAAAACAGCTTAAAGATAGTTTAGAGACCAACATGTCACTAAAAAAACTGCACGAGGTGTATGTAACTGTGAAAAAAATACATTTTTTGCATCCTCAGTAAGGACAGGAGGGAGTAAAAGGAGTAGAAAGTATAGACAGAGAAAGTTGTTAAGAGTAAAGAGTGCAGGGGATCAGTGCCAATGTAAAGAAGAAAGAAATTAATAATGAAAACAAGGTTCACTTCCTCACCTGAGTGGATGCTGTATTTTGAATCCTAGTTATTTTAATGGCCTCTTGCTGTGTTGTCAG
The DNA here is from genome assembly GCA_007570785.1 of Antilocapra americana. Classification (NCBI taxonomy): domain Eukaryota; kingdom Metazoa; phylum Chordata; class Mammalia; order Artiodactyla; family Antilocapridae; genus Antilocapra; species Antilocapra americana. Next base: position 973,107 of record ML661345.1, read on the forward strand.
CATTAACTTTTTGTGGGCCCTTGTGTTTTATTATCATTATTATTTTGATGTAAATAGTTTTCTATTTCAGGCAGAGAGACAATATGGAGAAGATAGATACTCTTTTTTTCATAAAAGAGTTCTTTGAAGAGTTGTCCTTTCTCGAGCAAAATATTAAGGCAGAGTTCTGTTATCCCATTCTAAACTGTAGTAATACTATTTTATGAAGCTGAGTTAGCAAAGGTACTTCTCCCTTAGAAATCAGAATGTGGAGGACTAGGAAGTCAGAGACTTTTGATCCTCGAACTTCAAGCAGGTGCTTATAAAAGATCAAGGCTAGCAACCTTGTGTTCAACATATGGGGCAGGAGTTCAGGATTTATATACATGTAACTGATGATGAGGCTCCTCAAGATCTGCCAGTGCTGGAATAATGGTTGTATTTGGGAAGAGTTAGGGGCACAGGCAGAGAAGGCAATGGCACCCCACTCCAGTACTTTTGCCTGGGAAATCCCATGGATGGAGGAGCTTTGTAGGCTGCATTCCATGGGGTCACTAGAAGTCGGACACAACTGAGCAACTTCACTTTCACTTTTCACCTTCATGCATTGGAGAAGGAAATGGCAACCCACAACAGTATTCTTGCCTGGAGAATCGCAGGGACGAGGGAAGCCTGGTGAGCTGCCATCTATGGGATCGCACAGAGTCGGACACGACTGAAGTGACTTAGCAGCAGCAGTAGCAGGAGCACAGGACTGTCAATCAAAGAGCATCCATGTAGAGAGGGAGGGAATATTGGAGGCTATGGGATCCAGTGCTGAGTAGCACTGCTGCTTGGGCAGGTGTCAGGATCAGAAACAGTACCTAGTGATAAATAAAATTTAAATCACAAAGGATCTATCTTCAAAAAATATCAAAAAGCATCAATAATTTTGAATCACTAAAGCATAGTTTTACCTTTTGGCTTTTTAAAAAATATATATAATTTCTTTATTTACTTTTTCTTCCCTTTACATTATCGTGTTGGTTTTGCCATACATTGACATGAATCCGCCATGGGTATACATGTGTTCCCCTTCCAGCACCCCCCTCCCACCTCCCTTCCAATTCCATCCCTCTGGGTCATACCAGTGCACTAGCCTTGAGCACCCTGTATCATACATGAAACCTAGGCTGGCTATTCATTTCACATATGATAATTTACATGTTTCAATGCCGTTCTGCCATATCATCCCACTCTTGCCCTCTCCCATAGAGTCCAAAAGACCATTCTGTACATTTGCTTCTCTTTTGCTGGCTGGGAAAGCACACATGCCATGAGTGGGGACAAACCCCAGTGTGGCTGAATCACTGCGAGCACACGCCAGTGATATCTGTTTGTAGTGTCCTCCCTCCCCACAGCACAACTGAACAAGTGAGCCTAAAAATGCGACCACCACTGCCCCCCCTTGTGTCAGGGCAGAAATAGACACTGAAGAGACCAGCAAACAGAAGACCCTAAAATAATCAGAGGGAACTGCTTTGGAACTGACAGGAGTAACAGATTAAACCCCTGCAGTTAGCACCAACTACATAGAAAGGAGCCTATAGACCTTGAGAAGTACAAGCCGGACCAAGGAACTATCTGAAAATGAACTGACCCCTCGCTGTACACCACAGCTCCAGAGAAAGCCCTAGATATATTTTTACTATGGTCACCTTTTAAATTTTTAAAACTTTTTTTATTACTATTTTTTAATTTGCATATTTTATTTTTTTTATTTTTAAGTCCCCTATAACTCCTTTAATTTTCATTTTTACAACCATCTATTGCCTAGCCAAAAAAAGACCCTATTTTTAAAGCAAACTTCATATAAATATGTAAGAATTTTGATGACTCTGTTTTTTATTGTTGTTGTTGTTTTTCACTTTTTTCCCTCTTTTACCCTTTTTTTTAAATTTTTCTTTTCTTTTTTTTGTAATTGTATTTTTGAGAATCTAACCTTTACTCTAGATTTTTAATCTTTGCTTTTTAGTATTTGCTATCAACTATGTATCTTTAAGAACCCAATCTTCAGTACTCATTTTTACTTGGGAGTGAGATCACTGGCTCGATTGCTCTCTCCCCATTTTTGACTCTCCTTTTTTTCCACCAGGTCACCTCTATCTCTCCCCTCCCCCTTTTCTTCTCTACCCAACTCTGTGAATCTTTGTGTGTTACAAGTTGTGAAGAACACTTAGATAACTGATTACTGGCTGGATCTCTCTCTCTCCATCTGACTCCCTCTTTTCTCCCCCTGGCCACTTCTGTCTCCTTCCTCCCTCTTCTCTTTTCAGTATAACTCTGTGAACATCTCTGAGGGATCCAGACTGTGGAGAGCACATAGAGAAGTGATCACTGGCTAGCTCACTCTCTCACCATTTGATTCCTCTCTTCTCCTTCTGGTCACCTCTATCTCCCTCCTCCCTCCTCTATTTTCCATGTAACTCTGTGTACTTCTCTGGGTGTCCCTCACTGGAGAAACTTTTCATCATTACCTTTTGGCTTTTGATGACTGTCATCTTCCTTGAGAATGAGTCAATTCTTAAGATCATTGAATAATTTTTAGGATATGTATCAAGACTAAACTATCGGGCTTCCTGCTATTACATCATATACAAAGGCGAGAGCAATCAAATGAAGACATAAATCTAGTGAAATCAAATTTCCATGCTAGATTCATGAAGCAAATCATGACATTTTCACTTCTAATAAGTGCTAATCATCTGTGATAATATGAACTTGTCTAAAAGTTAATGCCTTGGGTCTGGGAGATGCCGCCACAGGCCAAAAAGATAAGAGTATGGATGGCACAAATCTCAAAGAATGAAATAGTGGTGAGATGGGGGCCGAGGTCAAGGGCTACTTCTGAAAGAAGGGGAATGGGGAGAAGGATGGAGGGAGCACCCACTAAAATATGACCATTTCCCTTTACAGTGGTCAGTGGTCCCTGGCACTAGGGTCCCTGAAAGCTCTGAGGAACCCTTGTCTGCAGTCGTTCTTTCCACTAAAACAAACACTTCAGTGTAAACTGTGTGGGTCAGTACTCCTTTCATTGGCCTCATGATTCCCAGGAGGGATATTCATTAGAGAGACAATTCTTTATTCCCCCCTCTTCCTTTTCCCACATGCAGTCTGGAAGGAGGAATTTGTCTCTCCCCCTCAGTCCCTTCTCCTTTGGAAGAAGAAATGCAGTTTTGTTTTCAAAGATTGTCCATTTCAATGTCTTGTCAATCCAGGGTGATATTAAGGTCTGGGGCATCAATATGAACATTTAGAAGAAAAATCTGACTATAACCAATTTACCATTTCAACATTTGCCCTGCCACCATGGACAGAATTCTGTAAGCATCACCCCTTTACAATGAGCATAATGCTAATTCTGGTGGCAGAGGGCACCCCACTGTTTGAGTTCAGAGAGTCGGAAGGAGGCCAGTGGATCCAGAATGCTCAGTGAATTTTCAACCTCCACCTAGCCTGACAATGACCTTCCTGAAGTCTCACTACACGGAAGCCAGGACCCTGAATGTCCCTGACTGCATTGCTACATCCTAGCTGCTGCTTCCTGTATGTCCCAAGTCTTCAGGTCCATGTCATGGCCTGCTAGTGACCTGGGTGTGGGCCCTGTACTATGAGGGTTGAGTCTGCACTGCTCAGTGACTTGCAAACCAGCTCCAGTCTGTGAAAATCTGCATACTCCCTGATGCCCAGGGACTCAGCACACTTTCCCCAATAAGCCTTGAGTTATGGCTTCTCCCCAGGTTTGTCCTACCTATCTAGTTTTCTTCAGCCCTAGAGGACGCATGGTTCCCTTATATCCTATCATCACTTTTGTATTATTATCATCCTTTAACATTAATTGTGTCCTATTCAGTATGTGGACAAGACCGATACAAAGTCGCATTGGCATTCCTTAAGGAAAACAGTTGCTGATTGACACTATGGGCCAGAAAGACTAGCAGGACATCTGTTCTGTGTGGGCCTCTGACTTTGAAATTTTAGGGCTCTTGTGCTTTTGTTCTCGGCAGGTCCTGCAGTTGGCAGCAGTTTTGTTGAAATGTGAGTGGCAGGGGTGGGTCTGAGGGTCCTTCAGCCAGGAGGTAGTGGCTCTAGCGAACAGGTGCCTGCAGGCGGATCTTGAACCATAGAAGGGAAGCCTGGCTTCAGACTGCAAGCAAGTATGAGACAGGGTGTTGTGTAGAGCTCTTTCGATATTAATGCGTAAATCAACATTTTATGTCTTTACAATCGCAATGCCACTGGATTTTCCATCCACTGAGCGGTAACCCGAGTTTGTACCTTCAGCCTATTACAGCTGTGGTCCCTAACCTTTTTGGTACCAGGGACTGGTTTGGTGGAAGACAACTGTTCCATGGACTTAGGGTGAGGGGATGGTTTGGGGTGATTCAAACACATTACATTTATTGTACAATTTATGTCTATTATTATTGTGTCAGCTCCACCTTCAATTCCACCTATCAGATCATCAGGTATTAGATCCCAAAGGCTGGGGACTCTTGTATTAAAGCATAGAGACAGGTAAATGTCCCCAGACTAGCCATATTCAGGGTTAAGGAGGGAAGGAAGAATGCTCACCTGTATTCCTTTAGATGCTATTTTATTTAGATAATTTTTAAATGTTTTCTCTAGTATAAGCAGGATATTAAAATACTTGTATGTAGCATACAAATTCAAAATACTGTTTAAATAAAATTTCACATGATACATGAAATTACTACCAAAATTTAGCATGTTAAACAATCACATGGACTTCCCTAATACCAATTTCTGAGAATCAAGACTGTCAGAGCTTTAGGAATACTAAAATGTTACCTAATCCAAACCATTCACTTGTCACAGGAAGAAAGGAGACTCTAATGAGAAAAAAAAAAAAAAATTAGAAAAAAGTGTCACAAAGTGTCATTTTCCCTCCCAGGTATATAAGTTTCAATGAACCACAGTAACATATCTTTCAATATCATTGATTTGCAATGTTGTGTTTAATTTTTGCTGAATGGCAAAGTTGTCCAGATGCTATTTAGCTGTGGCAGTGGTCTGTGGCAGCACCAGGGATGGTGTTCAGAGAACAGATCCTGGTCTCCAGCTCCTACTTTAAGAATGGGTATTAACACATTTCCCAGTGTTGGTGTGTGAGGTCAATGTTGTGAACATTTTTAACTTTAGAATCTAAGACGTGGGTCTCATTGAGAAATGCTGTGTAAAATCTATGTTTTAAAATAACATTTTTTTTAAGGAGGATTTATTTTTTATTTTCAAGTTTGATCTTGAGGTCTTGAACACAAGAAAAAATTGCAAACCAGTTTATACACAGGTTTTAAATCAAGGATGTCAAAGATTTTCCTTTTTTGGAAAAAAGTTCTTATATTAAATTTAACTAGAGATTTTATTAGAGTTCACTAGTTTCCACTAGTTTTTTTTTTTTTTTTTCTTATTTATCATCCTATCCAGGAGTGACCCCATCTCCTTCCTCTCTGAACATTCCATGACCCACGCATTTGAGAAGTCTGCTTAAATGTTTTGTAGAATGTGCCTTAACTGGAATTTGCATGACGTTTTCACAAGATTAGATTAAAGCTTTTTTTTTTTTTTTTTTGAGGGGAAGAATACTACTAAGGTGTGCGCCCTTCTCACCCTGTCTTATTTAGGGTATAGGTCATTATTCTAGATTTCTCCACTGTAAAGTAAATATTTATTCTCATTCTGCATTCTTTTAGACATAAATCACTAAGTCTTCGACTCAAAGAATTTATGACAATATAATAAAACTACCCCAGTAATTTATATATATATAATATATATATATAATGTATATATTTATAAATTATATATGCAATATATATATTATATATATAGCTATATATAATATATATATATATTATATATAGCTTCTAGGCTATGAAAATATTCTGTTTCTTTTTAAAATTTTGTTCTTTATTTTGGCATTCATTCAAATGGCCTGCAGAAATTATTGCTATGTAGTTATAATGGTGATTTTTCTATTACCCTTACTTTTCTATATTGATTACTCAGAATTTTCTGTAAGAATGTTGTCCCTAAATTTCATTTATTCATATATTTAATCATTTATTTATATTAATATGGAATCAAGGGTACTTCTTTTATACTTTGGTACATAAAACAACACTATCATTATTTCTTTTTGGGGACAGTTGTTTCAGCTTTGACCATTGGAAGCTCTTTCACATGGGCTACTGTGTCCTTTTGACAAGCCCCCATCTTCTCATTATTTTCAAAGCATTTCATTATTTTCTGACACTTCAAGATGATCTACTTCATCTTGTAGACTTCCCTTGTGGCTCAGCTGCTAAAGAATCTGCCTGCAATGTGGAAGACCTGGGTTCAATCCTTGGGTTGGGAAGATCCCCTGGTGAAGGGAAAGGCTACCCACTACAGTATCCTGGATTGGAGAATTCCATGGACTACAGTCCAGGCAGTTGCAAAGAGTTGGACATGACTGAATGACTTTCACTTTCACTTTTTCATCAATCAATTATGAAGGGAGCTCTGGATTCTTTGGTTAGAGGGATCCAATCAATACAGGCTCTGGTTGTGCTCCTTGCTGAGGTTGTGGCATTGTGTCTAGGCCCTCCCAGTAGAAGACCTAGCAATTAATCCTGTGTGCCAAAGCATGCACACACGCACACACACACACACACACAGGACTCTAATTATCTTGTCTAGCTATCTACTTACCTACCTACTTTCCTATCATCTGTCTACCTATACATCTGCATATTAACTCTTCATCTCTCTATTAAGATGAAAGGAGTTTATACTGGTGGGATTCTCAGGTGGCTTAGTGGTAAAAAATCTGTCTGCCAGTACAGGAAATGCAAGAGATGCAGGTTCATTCAGTCAGGAAGATCCTCTGGAGGGAAAAATGGCAACCTACTCCAGTATTCTTGCCTGAAAAATCCCGTGGATAGAAGAATCTTGTGGGCTGCAGTCTATGAGGTCACAAAGTGTTGGACACAGGTGAGAGTGCACACACTCTCCTATACTGATACCTCCTGCTCTAATCTAGCATCACAAGGCTTACCCTACCTGCACTCTTGTTTTTTTGACAGTAAGAAACCTGTTTTTCCATTAACCACGATTTATTTACTTATTTGTACTTAAATACAGATTGAGTAGTTTCAAGACTGCTAAATGATGTCTTTGGGAAAAACACACCTGCCAGTTAGGCCATCTTTGGCCTTCAAGCATTCAACTGAAACACTGCTTCTAGAGTTATTTACATAACTTCTTTTCTTCCACTACCTTCAGTGAAGTTCTGTCAGACATTTGTAATATACTTGGCTTATCTATATCCTGGAATCCCCCAGTCTTCTGATAGATTTTTTAAATTGATCTATAATCAAGTTCACTCTTTGTCAAACTCATGCATGGAAAAACTGATGTATAAATCAACCCAATACCATATGGGAGAGTTTCTTCAACCTAAATATTCCTACCAATAAATTCTGGAAATACCATCAGTTTAATTCAGTTCAGTCACTCAGTCAAGTCTGACTCTTTGTGACCTCATGGACTTCAGCACGCCAGGCCTCCCTGTCCATCACCAACTCCCAGAGCTTGCTCAAACTCATGTCCGTCAAGTTAGTGATGTCATCCAACCATCTCATCCTCTGTAATCCCCTTCTCCTCCTGCCTTCTATCTTTGCCAGCATCAGGGTCTTCTCCAGTGAGTCAGTACTTCACATCAGGTGACAAAGTACTGGAGCTTCAGCTTCAGCATCAATCCTTCCAATGAATATTCAGGACTGATTTCTTTTAGGATTGACTGGTTTGATTTCCTTACAGTCCAAGCGACTCTCAAGAGTCTTCTCCAACACTACAGTTCAAAAGCATCAGTTCTTTGGCACTCAGTTTCTTTATAGTTCAACTCTCACATCCATACACAACTTCTGGAAAATCCATAGCTTTGACTAGATGGACCTTTGTCGACAAAGTAATGTCTCTGGTTTGGTGACACCATACACCAGCCTTCTGAGAAACAGTGAAAGTGACAGCTGTGGTAGGAACCCTACCTCTACCGTAGCTTGGCTAAGAATGAGATTAAGCAATTGAAGAGGACTCAATATCCTAATAACCCATATAGACAGATCATATGGTATTGACTCTAGTTCTCTTTATTTTTTTTAATATTTGGACTTCAATCTAATTTAAAGAATAGAGGTTTTAGCCTTTATGTTTTCCTTAAAATTGATAAACGAAGTGTATTTAAATTTGGGCTATCTCCATGTTGTTAGCATTTTGTATTGGGGTAGCTTTATATTATCATACAATACTATTGCTGAATTTCTGATATCAGACAATATAGCTGACCATAATTGGGATGGGAAATAGAAGAGCAATGGACCTTTAGACTTGCAGGGTCATTTAACCCCTATGCATTTCATGAGCTTTGCGAAATGCTCCCCAGCAGAACAATGTTTGGATTCTATGTTTTGAGATGCTTGAGATTTTATTGTTTTAGATCCAGTAGAGTTACACTTTCTAATCCTTTTTCTCCCTTGCAAGGTTAAGGTTAGGTGTCAACTGGCCATGGAGGGCCTAGTTCAAACACTATTTCTGAGTGCATTTATGAGGAGGTTTTGGGATTAGATTAGCACTTCAAGTGGTAGATTGCCCTCCTCAGATGGGTGGACACCATCTTATCCTCAAGGGCCTGAAGAGAAGGAAAGGCAGAAGAAGGTGAATCTGCCACATTTTCTCCTGCCTCATTGTTTGAGCTGGAACATGTCTTCTCCCTTTTTCTGCCGTCAAATGGGATCTACATCCTAAGCTTCCCTACCTCTCAGGTCTTCAGACTCAGACTATGCTGTGTGATCTGCATTCCTGGGCTTCCAATCTGCAAGCCAAGAGTACTCTCTGGGCCATCTCAGCCTCAGTAGTCATAGAAACTCCCTCCTGCTTCCCCTCTCCCCCTCTCCCCCTCTCTCCTCCTCTCTCCCTCTCTCTCCTTCTCTCCTTCTGTCCTCTTCTCCCTCTTTCCATCTCCCTGTGTTTCTCTGGACAACCCTGACTTACATCTCCCTTGTTTTTTCATTTTTCCCCCTTGGGAGGCATCAAGTTTTTATAGAAGAAGAACTGGGAAGACATACCACTGCCCCTCTCTTGCCCCTGAATTATTCCACACTTAGAATCACTAAGCTCAACCCCTGAATTGAAGGACTTCTGTTTTTCAATGTTGTCAGTAGGTTAGTGGAACTAATTCCAGGTTCCTGTTTTGAAAATCATTTGTAACTACAGGCTTAAACCATGTTTACAGCACTTTTAACAGTAATAGAGATCACATTTAACCTCCATTGTTTGGACTTCTTTGTCTTTTTTATTATGTTTTAATCTTTGGCACAAAAAAAACTGTGTCTAACAGAAAACATAAGGAAGGATGTGGTAAGGATGAGGGGAAGTGGTGTTTATTAAATTCCTATTTGGTATCAAGCACTGTGCTGCATAGTTTATATAAACTCTGATTATGTTATACTCACAAATAATATGTTCACTCTCTGGAACTTTATTAGTTTATGTTTTTCCCTGTTCAGGTCCTGAGAAAGAACTTAAGTGTAATAGTTGATTTGGGAAGGGGCCCAGGAAGTTCTATGAAGTCACGAGGAAGAAAGATGGGAAAGTGTGGCCAGGCATGTGGGACTGGCGTGTCACTTCCAAAGGCACTTGAGACTGAGCCTGCCGGGGTTGCTGTGCTGAGAAGCCATGGGGACAGGCTCAGAGCTGTGAATGGCGAGAGTTAGGCTACTCACCTGCCAGTTACCATCTCAGGTTCTGAGATTCGCTCCTGGAGTCATGGCTCCCCAGTGCTCTTAGCCAACCTTGTCCAAGATGAAGCAGATCTGTATTCCAGATGTCCTATGAAAGAAAAAACAGGAAGCCAGAGGCATCTATGTACATGGAGATGACCTTGGGCAGGATATTAACAGGGTCTACTATTAGTACTATTTGCTTTTCACAGTTGAGGAAACTGAGCCCCAAATATTTAAGTAATCTGTCTAAAATCACAGGGCTAATAAGAGGCTAAATTTTTAAGTCTAGATCTGATTGAGACTCATCACCACTCCTATCTGCTGTACATGAAGCTGATAGATGAATGGTGTTGGATTCATGATCTCCAAAGAAGATTTAGCTTCAGGATCAGGGACCAGGCTTGATTACTCAGATTTTGCATGGCAGAAATTTCACTACAGTGAAAAATGTCAGAGAAAGTTTCTGACATAGACATCAGAAGGGGGGTGAAGAGTGCTCCACTCTTTAGTCTTAGCAAGGCCTTATATACTTTTAGGAGACGCACTCCCACAATGTACATCTTAAATTAAAAAGATTAGAGCTAACAACAGAAAGGTCTTACCAGAATGCTTACAACAAGTTTTACAACATTGGTCTTAACATAGGAGATTAGTCAGGAGGTTCTTGTTAAGAAGGGGAAACATGTCCTCAAGCAAGATGCATTGTTGTTATATAATCATTAGTTCAGAGCTTGAGGAAAAACATACCCTTGAGCCATTAGCTCTGGGTTTAAAAAAAAAAGAGAAAAAAAAAAGGAAAGAAAAAAAAAAAGTTTTATGTGACTAAGACTAAGGAATGTAGGACCAAGAAAAATTGTCCTTTTATCATCCTGGAGAGCCCCAGACCCCTTTCTCCTCCTCGGGTACCTGGGGCTTCTTATCAATCTATCTAAAAATTAACTCTCTCAAAGCCTTTCCTTTCATTTAGCTTACATCTTGCTGCTAGACATTGCAAAAAATAGCTGTGCCAGGGTTGCCAAGAGAGGGTAAGTGCCAAGAAATGCTATATGGTGACATGGAAATCAAGATCCATAGGAAACTGGATGCAGCCTGGAGCCTGGCATACAGAATTCAGCTCTGCCTGTGCCAGGTGAGCACCTGGGAGAAGCTTAATTGAGCTCTGATGATGTCTCCTAACTCAATTTAACATGAAGGGGTATTAGTGGAGGCAACTGAAATCAATGGTCTGATTACTTTGGACATTTTTGTGGAGTCTGAGTCCGCTCCTGTATAGTCTTCAACCTTTTAGTGTCCAGCTGGGAGGTGCTCCAGGAGGTGAGGAGCAGAATCTCGCCACAGCTGCTTTAGAAAACCAGAGTGGTGAGGGAAACATCCATTTCAACTGGACTGTCATGCCTGACCTGAGAAGGATGCATGATGTTCTAGGGAAAAGAGCATCTCTCTTAAGGAACTGAGCCCCCAAAACTCTGCTCTCACTGTTCATTTTCAAGGATTGTTTCTAACTGATGGGTAGTGTGAGGTCAGCTTGAAAAAAAAAAAAAGTCAACTTGCATAGTTTTCTTGTGATGTATCTTGTAAATGATATTCCTTTTCATATTGGTGCCCGAAGATCAATATGTGCCCAATGATTGGCTTGGCTTTGTCAAAGCCACCTGAGGACTGTGGAATGTAAATGGTGCTGTCTAGATGAATGGGGAGCTGAACTCCCTCGGATTGAAGAGGACTTGAATTCAATTCATTTTCAAAGGTCATAAGGAGATATTACTTTGTGAATCTCACTGAGGATTGAAAATTTACTTTTTTCTTTAACCAAATAGTAGGCACATATGGTTATATATATTAATATATGTGCATATATACACATCTATATTAGGAAATAAATACATGTGTAATCTTTATGATCTTGAGATAAGAATGCATATGTTTTATAATGTTTCTATCACTGATTTATGCATAAGTGTTTCCTTCCTTAATTTTGTATTAGACACACTTATATGCTCTTATGCTACTTGTCAGCAAGTATTTATGACTTTTAGTAGGTGAGCTTCTGTTTTCTGATAGGAACGTGTATATATTTTGATACAAATACATTTCTTTAATATTTTTTCTGAATATTACCTGTTTTCTTCTTGTATCTCTTGTGATGGTTGAATGCAGAACATACCTTAACTGATTATATCCTGAAGATCAGACTTACTAACTTCAGGCTTTGTAAGATCACACATGCAGAAATCTTTCTTCAGACAATAGCTGAGGAGCAAGTGTCAAGGTGCAGAACCAGCCTTGACTTCCTGAGGTACATGACCCACCCGTTGTAGGACCTTCTTCTGACTTTCTCAGTCACCTGATATATGCAAAGATTATAGGTCTCTTATCTATTTTTATCCATTACTTATCTATTACTGTTAATTTTGCATGGTCCAAGCTTATACAATAACTTCTGAAATGGCAGACTAATCTCTGCACATCACTTACTTACAGTGGTGTCAACCTCCAGACATGTCTTTGGGGGAGCATGGTTCAGGCTCCTTCCTCATGGGGGTGCCCTCTGCATGTAAAACAGAGCCTTGTCAGACATCTCTGAGACAAGAGATCTGCACACAAGACCATTCACCTATCTGCCTTTTTCCAATGATTTGAATCTATGGTGTTGTGGTTTTATTCTACTAGGTCTTTATAACCTCTTATTTCTCTCCAATTCTTACCATATAGAAGATAAAGGTATCTATTATATTTGCATCTATAAAATACAAATTTAATTTGCTTTTACTTTTTTCTTTATTTCTTACTCAAAATTCAAAAATTCATTTACAAACATAACCAGCATTTAAGTCTACACTTTAATATTGTTATTTTTTAGTAATATTTTTATTTTGACATTTACCTCTCTATGAAAGAATATTAAATATTCACTTAAATTTAACCTTCTATAGCTGATGTATTTCATGACTGAGCACACCTTCCATATTTGTGACTTCCTATCTGATCCATCTACCTGTCAGCTAAGCTTAAGTGCAGATATATAAACAAGTGAGTATGTGAGAAGAATTTTTCTATGAGCATTAGATATATAGTTTTATTTCTTACTCTTCTTACTAATGTTAGCAACTTACCTATAAAAATATTTGATAACAGCTTACTCTATACAAGGTTTTGTGTATACTTCATTATATTTATCACTTAATGCTCTAAAATACAAAACTGAAATTTATTTTAACATATACTTGTTTATTTATACCTGAGTATTTACTGGACTTCTTTTTCCATTAAGGTTGAAATACAATAGTTTTGGGTTTTACTTACTGATTGTGGAATTATTAGGTGAATTAATTTTCAAGTCTAGAGCACGAGGCCTTCAGAGACACACATATGTATCCTTATTTATCTCACTAGTTTATTCTTTCTACTGATCTGTTGCTTACTCAGATAATTCTCATGAGGAAGAGCTTCACTCTTTAACTTCTAAGATTTGTATTTTTTTCTCTCATAGATTTATTTATTACAGAGGTAATATATTTTATTTCACTTATTTGATTTTGGCAGACGTTTATCTACTTTTCTTTTCCTTGTTTCTACATTTTAAGTTGGACATGGTGTTTTTGATCCCATGGAGGATATTTGAGTCTCAGAATATTACCTTTTTATGAATTCCTAGTGACCTTTTTGTTTGTTTTGTTTATATTTTTGCTCACTTATTTCTAGGAAGAACATAGAATTTTACCCAAATTTTGTGCTTGCTAGATTTATCTTTATCCTTGAAAAGCTCAAATTTTGTACTTTATTTTTATTTTTTTTTTTTGGAACAAAACCTTTTTAATTTATTTAATTTTATATTGGAGTACAGTTGATTTACAATGTTGTGTTAGTTTCAGGGGTACAGCAAAGGGATTCAGTTACACATATACGGATATCTATTCTTTTTCAAATTATTTTCCCATTTAGATTATTACAGAATAATGAGTGCCCTGTGCTATACAGTAGGTCCTTGCTGGTTACTACTTTATTTATTTTTTTTTTTATTATTTGTACTTTATTTTTAGGTATGTCATCTATGCTACCATCCTGTTTGATCTCTGAACAAAGGAGACAGGTCTCTCTCTGTGATTTTAGTATACCCAGCCTCTATAACAATACATGACAAGGAGTATCATTTTCAACAAAGGTTAGTTTATGAAAAGCTAACTGCTCATTTTGCAGTGTGATGTATAAACACACTAGTGAGTATAGACTAAAAGTTCATATCAAGTGAACACATGGATGCACAAAGGGCAATAGCTCAAGTTTAGGGAACATACGAAGGATGTCTAAAATAGCAAGCAAAGGGTCCTGAAAAAAACAGTTGAGGTGGTGACTTCTGAATAATCATTCTCTCTGCTAGTCACCATTTTTGTGACTAGCAAAATGTTTTGTTTGGTATATTTGTGCTGTCCAACAGACAAAACTGTAGTTTTAAAGTTCAATGTATAAAAGGCACAAATTCCAGAAAATACCAAATGCTAATGGATTTTCAGAGGTACATTAGATACTAATAAAGTCATGTGGAAAATGAAATTTTACAATTCAGTATTGTTGATTAAAAAAGAAAAGGGAGAAATGAGACAACACAAGTTTCATTCAAAATATCAGTTATCTACAAGTGATATGGCAAAAACTAAGGGGCTATTTCCAGGTTTTTATGAGATTTATAAATCAGATTTATGAAAATGTTATTACTTCCAGCTTATCTTTAATCTTAATATATTTTTATCCCTGAATAGTCTGATAAGAACCACAAAAGTAATATAAGTTCTTGAAAGAGCAAATATTTGAGGGGATTATTAATATTAAATAAAACACATTTCCCAAGTATGTCATCAAGATGAAGTTTACAGAATAATATTAGATTTAATATCTCTTCTTGGATTTCACAGGCGTTATTGATCAAATCCCTATCTCTATGTGGGTCTTCGAATTAGTGAACTTGAATGGATGATGGGCTACATTTTTCATGTTGCATCTGATATTGCAAAGATTTTATCAGAACTTGATGAAGTATATGCCATAGTTTATTAGTGCATTTTACTCATGCAGTTACATTTGAATTCAATTTTCTTGGGACAATTTTCTACTCAATTGTCTGTGATGACCTGATAATCCTAATCAACCTATCAGATATAGAAACACCCAATGGTAATTGATGATATTTAGAGACAGAATGATTAAGGTGAGCTACTTGGAGTAATATCATCTGACTTCATGTCTGTCATTTAAGTGAATTCATGATTTATAATGCTGAAATTCCTTTAAATAAAATCATATAACTTTGATGGTGATTTATTAGTTTTTCAATGAAGTTAAAAAAGATAAACAGGTAACCATCTTTATAGTTACCTGGCTAATACCATCCCTCCTTCTAACTATAATATACAGGGACAATCAATTATAGATTTAATTGATGAGTATGGACTCTAAGCAAAGCAGGTTATATGTTTACATGATTTAAAGACTCACAGCATTGAACTGTGAAAAATCTCTTTATTTATTTATTTATTTTTTAAATTTTATATTTTATTGGTTTTGCCATACAATTACATGAAATCACCATGGGTTTACATATGCGCCCCCTCCCGCCTCCCTCCCAATTCCCTCCCCCTGGGAAATCTCGGTGCCCAAGCCCCGAGCATCAATCCTGGGCTGAGCTGGCGATTGATTTCACATATGATAATTAACATGTTTCAATGCCATTCTCCCGTATCATCCCACCCTTGCCCTCTTCCATAGAGTCCACGAGTCTGTTCTATACATCTGCGTTCCTTTTGCTGTCTCGCATGCAGGGTTCTCACGGCTATTTTCCTAAATTCCATATATATGCATTAGTATATTGTATTGTTGTTTTCCCTTCTGGCTTACTTCACTCTGGATAATAGGCTTCACTTCCGTCCACCTGAGTAGAACTGATTCAAATGAATTTTTTTTTTTTAATGCTGAGTAATATTCCATTGTGTATATGTACCACAGCTTTCTTATCCATTCGTCAGTTGATGGGCATCTAGGTTGCTTCCATGTCCTGGCTATTGTAAACAATGCGGCGATGAACATTGGGGTACACTTGGCTCTTTCAATTCTGGTTTCCTCAGTGTGTATGCCCAGCAGTGGGATTGCTGGGTCATATGGCAGGTCTATTTGCAGTTTTTTTAAGGAATCTCCACACTGTTTTCCATAGT
This sequence comes from Antilocapra americana, assembly GCA_007570785.1. NCBI lineage: Eukaryota > Metazoa > Chordata > Mammalia > Artiodactyla > Antilocapridae > Antilocapra > Antilocapra americana. Next base: position 989,113 of record ML661345.1, read on the forward strand.
GGCTGTACTAGTTTGCATTCCCACCAACAGTGGAAGAGGGTTCCCTTTTCTTCACATCCTCTCCAGCATTTATTGCTTGTAGATTTTTGGACTGCAGCCATTTTGACTGGTGTAAAGTGCTACTTCATTGTGGTTTTGATTTGCATTTCTCTGATAATGAGTGATGTTGAGCATCTTTTCATGTGTTTCTTAGCCATTTTTATGTCTTTGGAGAAATGTCTGTTAAGTTCTTTGGCCCACTTTTTGATTGGGTAATTTATTTTTCTGGAATGGAGCTGCAGGAGTTACTTGTATATTTTTGATATTAATTCTTTATCCGTTGCTTCATTGGCTAGTATTTTCTCCCATTCTGAAGGCTGTCTTTTCACCTTGCTTATAGTTTCCTTTGTTGTGCAGAAGCTTTTAATTTTAATTAGGTCCCATTTGTTTAATCGTGCTTTTATTTCCAGTATTCTGGGAGGTGGGTCATGGAGGATCCTGCTTTGGTTTATGTTAGAGAGTGTTTTGCCTATGTTATCCTCAAGGAGTTTTATAGTTTCTGGTCTTATGCTTAGATCTTTGATCCATTTTGAGTTTATTTTTGTGTATGGTGTTAGAAAGTGTTCTAGTTTCATTCCTTTGCAAGTGGCTGTCCAGTTTTCCCAACACCACTTGTTAAAGAGGTTGTCTTTTCTCCATTGTATATTCTTGCTTCCTTTGTCAAAGATACGGTGTCCATAGATGCGTGGATTTATCTCTGGGCTTTCTATTTTGTTCCATTGATCTATATTTCTGTCTTTGTGCCAGTACCATACTGTCTTAATGACTGTGGATTTGTAGTATAGCCTGAAGTCAGTTAGGTTGATTCCTCCAGTTCCATTTTTCTTTCTCAAGATTGCTTTGGCTATACGATTTTTTTTTTTATTTCCATACAAATTGTGAAATTATTTTTTCTAATTCTCTGAAAATGACCTCTGGTAGCTTGATAGGAATTGCATTGAATCTATGGATTGCTTTGGGTAGTATACTCATTTTCACTATATTGATTCTTCCAATCCATGAACACGGCACATTTCTCCATCTGTTTGTGTCCTCTTTGATTTCTTTCATCAGTGTTTTATAGTTTTCTATATACAAGTCTTTTGTTTCTTTAGGTAGAAATACTCCTAAGTATTTTATTCTTTTTGTTTCGATGGTGAATGGAATTGTTTCCTTAATTTCTCTTTCTGTTTTCTCATTGTTAGTGTATAGGAATGCCAGGGATTTCTGTGTGTTGATTTTGTATCCTGAAACTTTACTATATTCACTGATTAGCACCAGTAATTTTCTGGTAGAGTCTTTAGGGTTTTCAATGTAGAGGATCATGTCATCTGCAAACAGAGAGAGTTTTACTTCTTCTTTTCCAATCTGGATTCCTTTGATTTCTTTATCTGTTCTGAATGCTGTGGCCAAGACTTCCAAAACTATGTTGAATAGTAGTGGTGAGAGTGGGCACCCTTGTCTTGTTCCTGACTTCAGGGGAAATGCTTTCAGTTTGAAAAATCTCTTTAGTTATATCCTCAACATGAATATTTAGGCAGAGAAAATATTTTGCCTAATTTTCAATATCAACTTCTTCCCAAGAGGGGACGTTTTTGGATTTTCTCTATTAAATATATTTTGTGATTTCCAAGCTCACAATTTTCTTGCTTCTAACTGGCATATCATTCCTCTATATTTGTCAGTTAGATTAGTTGCTAGTCTTACTCTGGCTTCTAAACTATATTGTCTTCATAAACTAAGTGTAAATATTCATGATACAATTATTTGCATGTTCTGTTGTTAACTATCAGAAGGACATCAATTTTTTCATTCCAAGTAGTAGGTGGTATCTGTGTATATAAATACATGTAAACTGGTGTAAAGAAATAGAATGCCATCTCTTTAGTACACATCCATCAATACAACTGCAGAAGTTAGTATTTTACAACATTCAGATTGTTTAACAAATTTATTATCATGTGTTAGCACATCCTATGGGAGATTTCACATATTTATAATATGAATAGATTGTTTTCATTTACTCAATTGTCACTTATTTTTGTACCTCAGAAATTGTAAATCACTTTAAATATCTTCTTTTAAAGAATTTTTCCTTATGGATATTAAATTTCAACATTCATAAATAGTTTCATTTTCTGAAATCTTCAGTAAATGTTAAATGCGAACACAAACATAAGACAGAATATCCAACTCTTGAGTGTCTTATGATTGTCTCAACCCTAAATTCAAACACTATTTTCCACAATGGATTCTATTTGAACATTTTCCATTGTCCTCCTAGTTTATAGACTTGACGTGAAAGATATTTAACAGCATTCATTTGTCCTAGTGAGAATCTTCCGAAAATTTATCCTTTATATAGGAGTCTTTCTGAATTAAACTTCAATTGTTTGCTGGATTTTCTTCAAAATTCTTGTAACTGGATAGTATGCCACTGTTAAAACCTGTTTCATTAATTTACTCAATTATAAATCATTCAGAGTTCTCTTTTCCTCAGGGAAACGTAACCTCTCAGAGGATGCCATGTCTGCTCTGGGCAAACAGTCTAGGGGGTCCCTCTGAACTTTGTGATTATAATGTGGTGTCACAGGCCCTGAGGCTTTCTGAAGCTTCCTTTACTCCTATATGTCCAGCAAGCCTCTCCAATACTGTTGGTTATTCACTCAGTCATGTCTGACCCTTTGCGACCCCATGAACTGTACCACGCCAGGCTTCCAAGTCCTTCACAATCTCCTGAATCTTGCTAAAACTCATGTCCATTGTGTCAATGATGCCATCCAACCATGTTATCCTCTGACATTCCTTTCTCCCCTTGCCTTCAATCTTTCCCAAAATCAGGTGGTAAACGTATTGGAGTTTCAGCGTCAGCATCGGTCCTTCCAATGAATATTCAGGACTGATTTTCTTTAGGACTGACTGGTTTGATCTCTTGGCAGTCCAAGGGATTCCTGAGTCTTCTCTAATACCACAGTTCAAAAGTATCACTTCTTCGGCACTCAAACTTCTTTATAGTCCAACTTTCACATCCATACATGGCCACTGGAGAAAACATAGCTTTGACTATATGGACCTTTTTTTTGGCAAAATAATGTTACTGCTTTTTATTTTCTTTTTTATTTATTTTTATTTATTTATTTAGTTTTGTTCTGTACTTAGGTTGTTTCTTTTTTTTTTTATTTTTATTAGTTTTGCCAAACAATGACATGATATCACCATGGGTTTACATATGCTCCCCCTCCAGAATCCCCCTCCCTCCTCCCTCCCCCCGGGAAATCTCGATGCACCAGCCCCAAGCATCAATGCTGGGCCGGCGATTGATTAGACATATGATAATTAACATGTTTAAATGCCATTCTCCCATATCATCCCACCCTTGCCCTCTTCCATAGAGTCCACGAGTCTATTCTATACATCTGCATTCCTTTTGCTGTCTCGCATGCTGAGTTCTCGTTACCGTCTTTCTAAATTCCATATATATGCGTTAATATACTGTATTGTTGTTTTTGCTTCTGGCTTACTTCACTCTGGATAATTGGCTCCAGTTTCGTCCATCTGAGTAGAATTGCTTCAAATGAATTTTTCCTTAATGCTGAGTAATATTCCATTGTGTATATGTACCACAGCTTTCTTATCCATTCGTCAGTTGATGGGCATCTAGGTTGCTTCCATGTCCTGGCTATTGTAAATAAAGCAGCGATGAACATTGGGGTACACGTGGGTTTTTCAATTCTGGTTTCCTCGGTGTATATGCCCAGCAGTGGGATTGCTGGGTCATATGGCAGGTCTATTTGCAGTTTTTTAAGGAACCTCAACACTGTTTTCCAGAGTGGCTGTACTAGTTTGCAATCCCACCAACATTGTAAGAGAATTCCCTTTTCTCCACATATTCTCCAGCATTTATTACTTGTAGATTTTTGGATTGCAGCCATTCTGACTGGTGTAAAGTGATATCTCATTGTGGTTTTGATTTGCATTTCTCTGATAATGAGTGATGTTGAGCATCTTTTCATGTGTTTCTTAGCTATTTTTATGTCTTCTTTGGAGAAATGTCTGTTAAGTTATTTGGCCCACTTTTTGATTGGGTCGTTTATTTTCCTAGAATGGAGCTGCAGGAGTTGCTTGTATATTTTTGAGATTGTTTGTCCGTTGCTTCAATGGCTAGTATTTTCTCCCATTCTGAAGGCTGTCTTTTAACCTTGCTTATAGTTTCCTTTGTTGTGCAAAAGCTTTTAATTTTAATTAGGTCCCATTTGTTTATTTGTGCTTTTATTTCCAGTATTCTGGGAGGTGGGTCATGTAGGATCCTGCTTTGGTTTATATCAGAGAGTGTTTTCCCAATGTTATCCTCTAGGAGTTTTATAGTTTCTGGTCTTATGCTTAGATCTTTGATCCATTTTGAATTTATCTTTGTGTATGGTGTTAGAAAGTGTTCTAGTTTCATTCTTTTACAAGTGGCTGTCCAGTTTTCCCAGCACCACTTGTTGAAGAGGTTGTCTTTTCTCCATTGTATATTCTTGCCTCCTTTGTCAAAGATAAGGTGTCCATAGATGCGTGGATTTATCTCTGGGCTATCTATTTTGTTCCATTGATCTATATTTCTGTCTTTGTGCCAGTACCATACTGTCTTAATGACTGTGGATTTGTAGTATAGCATAAAGTCAGGTAGGTTGATTCCTCCAGTTCCAATCTTCTTTCTCAAGATTGCTTTGGCTATACGAGGTTTTTTGTATTTCCGTACAAATTGTGAAATGATTTGTTCTAATTCTCTGAAAATGACCTCTGGTAGCTTGATAGGAATTGCATTGAGTCTATAGATTGCTTTGGGTAGTATACTCATTTTCACTATATTGATTCTTCCAATCCATGAACACGGCACATTTCTCCATCTGTTTGTGTCCTCCTTGATTTCTTTCATCAGTGTTTTATAGTTTTCTATATACAAGTCTTTTGTTTCTTTAGGTAGAAATACTCCTAAGTATTTTATTCTTTTTGTTTCGATGGTGAATGGAATTGTTTCCTTAATTTCTCTTTCTGATTTCTCACTGTTAGTGTATAGGAATGCCAGGGACTTCTGTGTGTTGATTTTGTATCCTGAAACTTTGCTATATTCACTGATTAGCTCTAGTAATTTTCTAGTAGAATCTTTAGGGTTTTCAATATAGAGGGTAATGTCATCTGCAAACAGAGAGAGTTTTACTTCTTCTTTTCCAATTTGGATTCCTTTGATTTCTTTATCTGTTCTGATTGCTGTGGCCAAGACTTCCAAAACTATGTTGAATAGTAGTGGTGAGAGTGGGCACCCTTGTCTTGTTCCTGACTTCAGGGGGAATGATTTCAGTTTTTCACCATTGAGGATAATGTTTGCTGTGGGTTTGTCATATATAGCTTTTATTATGTTGAGGTATGTTCCTTCTATTCCTGCTTTTTGGAGGGTTTTTATCATAAATGGATGTTGAATTTTGTCAAAGGCTTTCTCTGCATCTATTGAGATAATCATGTGATTTTTATTTTTCAATTTGTTAATGTGGTGTATTACATTGACTGATTTGCAAATATTGAAGAATCCTTGCATCCCTGGGATAAAGCCTACTTGATCATGATGTATGATTTTTTTAATGTGTTGTTGGATTCTATTTGCTAGAATTTTGTTGAGGATTTTTGCATCTAAGTTCATTAGTGATATTGGCCTGTAGTTTTCTTTTCTTGTGGCATCTTTGTTGGGTTTTGGAATTAGGGTGATGGTGGCCTCATAGAATGAGTTTGGAAGTTTACCTTCCTCTGCAATTTTCTGGAAGAGTTTGAATAGAATAGGTGTTAGCTCTTCTCTAAATTTTTGGTAGAATTCAGCTGTGAAGCCATCTGGTCCTGGGCTTTTGTTTTTTGGAAGATTTCTGATTACGATTTCAATTTCCGTGCTTGTGATGGGTCTGTTAATATTATCTATCTCTTCCTGGTTTAGTCTTGGAAAATTGTATTTTCTAGGAATCTGTCCATTTCATCCAGGTTGTCAGGTTTATTTGCATATAGCTTCTGATAATAGTCTCTTATGATGCTTTGTATTTCTGTGTTTTCTTTTGTGATCTCTCCGTTTTCATTTCTAATTCTGTTGATTTGGTTTTTCTCCCTTTGTTTCTTGATGAGTCTGGCTAATGGTTTGTCAATTTTATTTATCTTCTCAAAGAACCAACTTTTGGCTTGGTTGACTTTTGCTATGGTCTCTTTTGTTTCCTTTTCATTTATTTCTGCCCTGATCTTTAAGATTTCTTTCCTTCTGCTAGACCTGGGCTTCTGCATTTCTTCCCTTTCTAGTTGCTTTAGGTGTAAAGTAAGGTTATTTATTTGATTTTTTTCTTGTTTCCTGAGTTGAGCTTGAATTGCTATGAACCTTCTCCTTAGCACTGCTTTCACAGTGTCCCATAGGTTTTGGGCTGTTGTGTTTTCATTTTCATTTGTTTCCATGCATAACTGAATTTCTTTTTTTATTTCTTCTGTGATTTGTTGGTTATTCAGCAGTGTGTTATTGAGCCTTCATATGCTGGAGGTTTTGAATGGTTTTCTCCTATAATTGATATCTAATCTCACTGCACTGTGATCAGAAAAGATTCTTGGGATGATTTCAATATTTTTGAATTTATCAAGGTTAAATTTATGGCCCAGGATGTGATCTATCCTGGAGAAGGTCCCATGTGTGCTTGAGAAAAAAGATATCAATTAGGTCTAGTTGGTTTATTGTATCATTTAAAGTTTGAATTTCCTTGTTACTTTTCTGTTTAGTTGATTTATCCATTGGTGTGAGTGGTGTATTAAAGTCTCCCACTATTATTGTGTTGTTGTTAATTTCCCCTTTCATACTTGTTAGCATTTGCCTTACATATTGTGGTGCTCCTATGTTGGGTGCATAAATATTTATAATTGTTATTTCTTCTGCTTGGATTGATCCTTTGATCATTATGTAATGCCCATCTTTATCTCTTTTCACCACCTTTTTTAAAAAGTGTACTTTATCTGATATGAGTATTGCCACTCCTGTTTTCTTTTGGTCTTTATTTGCATGGAATAACTTTTTCCAGCCTTTAACTTTCAGTCTATATGTGTCCCTAGATTTGAGGTGGGTCTCTTGTAGACAACATATATAGGGGTCTTGTTTCTGTATCCAATCGGCCAGTCTTTCTCTTTTGGTTGGGGCATTCAGCCCGTTTACATTTAAGGTAATTATTGATAAATATGATCCTGTTGCCATTTGTTCTACTTTGTTGTTTTGGGTTCGAGATTATATATGCCATCCATGTTTCCTATCTAGGAAAGATCCTTTAGCATTCGTTGGAGGGCTGGTTTGGTGTTGCTGAATTCCTTCAGTTTCTGCTTGTCTGAAAAACTTTTGAATTCTCCTTCAAATTTGAATGAAATTTTTGTTGGGTACAGTAATCGGGGTTGTAGCTTGTTTTCTTCCATGACTTTAAGAATGCTCTGCCATTCCCTTCTGGCCTGAAGTGCTTCTATTGTGAGATCAGCTGTTATCCTTATGGGATTACCCTTGTGGGTTATTTTTTGCTTCTCCCTCACTGCTTTTAATATTTGGTCTTTGTATTTGATATTTGCCAATTTGATTAATATGTGTCTTGGGGTGTTCCGCTTGGGGTTGATTCTATTTGGGACCCTCTGTGTTTCTTGGACCTGAGATGTTATTTGCTTTCCCAATTTAGGGAAATTTTCAACAATGATTTCTTCAAGAATTTTTTGTTGTCTTTCTTTTTGTCTTCTTCTTCTGGGACTCCTATGATTTGAATATTGGTTCGTTTAATACTGTCCCAGAGGTCTCTGAGATTGTCCTCATTTCTTTTAATTCTTTTTTCATTATTCCTTTCTGTTTCATTTATTTCTGCCATTCTATCTTCTATCTCACTTATCCTGTCTTCTATTTCTGTTATTCTACTGTTGGTTCCCTCCAGGGTGTTTTTGATCTCATTTTTTGCATTATTTATTGTATTTTGACTCTTTTTCATTTCTTCTATGTCCTTGTTAAAGCTTACCTGCATCTTCTCAATCCTTGCCTGCAGGTTATTGAACTGCAACTCCAACTTATTTTCCAGGTTTTGGATCATTTTCACTATCATTATTCGGAATTCTTTGTCAGGTAGACATCCTATCTCTTTGTCTTTTGTTTGGTCTAGGGGATATTTATCCTGTTCCTTTACTTTCTGGGTATTTCTCTGCCTTTTCATCTTGTTTATCTTGGTGTGTTGTCCCTTTATTGTGGGGGTTCCTCACTATGAGAGGGGTTGGATGTGTGTTTTGTCAAAATTTCCTGGTAGGGCTCTTTTTTTTTTTTTTTTTAGAGTTATACTTTATTTATTTTTTATATTAATTTATTTTTTTTAATTGTTTTTGCCATACAGTGTCATGATATCACCATGGGTTTACATATGCTTCCCCGCCAGAACCCCCCTCCCTCTTCCCTCCCCCCCCTCCCGGGAAATCTCGATGCACCAGCCCCGAGCATCAGTCCTGGGCTGGCGATTGATTAGACATATGAAAATTAACATGCTTCAATGCCCTTCTCCCATATCATCCCACCCTTACCCTCATCCACAAAGTCCACATCTGCATTCCTTTTGCTGTCTCGTATGTTGGGTTCTCGTTACCGTCTTTCTAAATTCCATATATATGCGTTAATATACTGTATTGTTGTTTTTGCTTCTGGCTTACTTCACTCTGGATAATGGGCTCCAGTTTTGTCCATCTGAGTAGAATTGCTTCAAATGAATTTTTTTTTAATGCTGAGTAATATTCCATTGTGTATATATACCACAGCTTTCTTATCCATTCGTCAGTTGATGGGCATCTAGGTTGCTTCCATGTCCTGGCTATTGTAAACAATGCAGCGATGAACATTGGGGTGCACGTGGCTCTTTCAATTCTGGTTTCCTCGGTGTATATGCCCAGCAGTGGGATTGCCGGGTCATATGGCAGGTCTATTTGCAGCTTTTTAAGGAACCTCCACACTGTTTTCCATAGTGGCTGTACTAGTTTGCATTCCCACCAACAGTGTAAGAGGGTTCCCTTTTCTCCACATCCTCTCCAGCATTTATTGCTTGTAGACTTTTGGATGGCAGCCATTCTGACTGGTGTAAAGTGGTACCTCATTGTAGTTTTGATTTGCATTTCTCTGATAATGAGTGATGTTGAGCATCTTTTCATGTGTTTGTTAGCCATTTTTATATCTTCCTTGGAGAAATGTCTGTTAAGTTCTTTGGCCCACTTTTTAATTGGGTTGTTTATTTTTCTAGAATGGAGCTGCAGGAGTTGTTTGTAAATTTTTGAGATTAATTGTTTGTCTGTTGCTTCATTGGCTATTATTTTCTCCCATTCTGAAGGCTGTCTTT